>JBBPCY010000035.1:840846-852375 GCA_037974405.1 Brachyalestes nurse | reverse complement strand
GTGGGTCAAAAATCGTGAAACGAACCGAATCGTGGGTTTGGTGTGTCGTTACAGCCCTAATATATGTATGTATATATATATATATATATATATATATATATATAGATAGATAGGTAGATAGATAGATAGATAGATAGCTATGTATTTAACTGAAAGAGATAATATAGTACATTTATGTTCCCTAGTTACATCAGGCCACAATCTGCTCTACGTTTTATTTATGCTTGTACGATCTTGGGTGGAACACCATGCCTGTGCTGAACTAGATAATATTCTGTAGATGTGCATCATCCAGTATTTGCAGCGTTGGTGGGCATCAACCTAACTCGCTGATGCCAATTAAGCAATGAATTGTTTTTTCATACCTTCTCATGTAGCACAAGAGATGCTATCCTGTAAACTATACCTTCAGAATACCTTTCATAGACCTTCAGAAATAAAGAATCATGCATTAAAGCTGCTGAGACACCTAAGCATTCACTGCAAAGACATGCTAAGCCAAGCCAAAAGCCAAGTAAGTCATGGACAATTGCTTTGGTCACTGAAACGGACTTTTCACAAATGCTTTCAAAAGTGCTTTTTATCAGCATCTGTCAGGAGAAAGAAAAAGATGACAAAACCTTCCCTGGACTGTAGGTGGGAGTGAAGGATTGATCGCTCTCAGATAGAAGCTTCTTTAGAGAAGGCTGGTCTTTTCCAGTGAAAATGCCCCGTTTTAGATGGCCAGCCTCTCTGAGGCCAAATCAGATTGGAGAGCTGCAAAGCGACAGAGCAGAGGAGGTGGCGATGAAGAGAGATAGTCGTGGGGAGGCCCACACACAGGCTTGGCCTCGGTCCAGCTCTCACCGCCACGTCTGATTAGAGCTCGTCTTTAAAAGTCAGGTTCACACACTGCCTCCCAATATTCCTGATTAAAGTCGGGCAGAGGGGGCTCATGCTGTGCCAAAAACCCTTTTTACATTTTGGACGCATTGGTTACTGGGGTGACGTGAATATGTGAGCAGACGCAGATGGATAGGTACTGTTTTTCTGGGAGAAAGTGCAGGGTCGTCACTTTGTTGCCCAAAAAAGCACAACCAGGACAATTGCCACTCATTATTCTTTGTTAACTCCCTGAACTTTAATATAATTCACTCTAAAGTTATTGTTGCTGCTTTGCTATTCATATGTACTTACATAGTTATTAATATGTAGTTATGTAGTTGTAGTTTAATAATTCAAGACTGTTTACACAATACATTCATTATATTCAGATTGTAGTATGAATTGAAGGTTTAGAATACACACTTTTAACAGATTTTAACAGATGTTTTGCAAACAATGCTTTACATTATTTAATGGCTATAATAAAACAAATCTATTCGCTCTGTAAGTTTCAGCCATATCTTTTATTTCCTCACAGCAGGTTTGTTGTTCTTCAGGGACAGGAGGACTGTGTTGTAAGACCTCTGAGTTAAGTTGTTGTGCTCAAAGTGCATCTACCCTTGAGACACAACTGGCCTTCAGCTTCTAAATCAACATCTCTGGTGCATCAGTGGTGTTTAAACTTAAACCTGATATGAAACACTGAGCCTCTAACTCAGATAACTTAAAATTCCAACGTGGATAATATGCTACTAATACTACAGTGAGGTTCAACAAGGTTTAGAGAATTTCAGTAAAAGCCCTGTTTAACTTCATTTTTAGTCAACATGGTCAACCTGTCTTCAACTACCAAACTGGGAGGGCCAGGCTAACCTAAGGCTATTAGTTTACAGGTTGAAAAACAAAGTTTTTTAAAGCCTCATAGTAGAATTGGTGCTATCAGTGATGGTACATAAGCACTGTAATGGTTATAGTGTGACTGGAAGAACTGGCATATACCCTCTTATATTTGGGTCATTTGTGTTAGTCTTTTAAAACGTGTTTTAAACACACTGTAATGTGTGTGTTCAGCTGACAGCAGCACATATTAAAATCTTGGTAGAATGTTCTGCTGACCGCAGGGCCAGAATTTTCCATCAGTAATTGAACATCTTGTTTATTTGTTTTCATGCGCACTTAATAATAAGGGGGCCGGAAAGGATAACTGTACATGAACAACAGCAGTTAAATGACTTAACAGCAACTCCGACAACTATGCAAATAGCATAAAGCTAAAAATCAGTATATATAAAGCTCCATACTTCTCCATACAATATAATGCATATAATGTACTATGTACACAAGTTTTTTTTAAGTAAAATAAAGCATTTTCAATAATTAATTCGTTCATTCATTCATTCATTTTCTGTCGCTTGTCTGGATCCAGGCCACATGGGTAACTGGTTGATGAGGGCAGTCCTCTCCCCAGCCGTATCGACTAGCTTTCCCTGGGGATCCCATAGCATTCCCAGGTCAGCAAAGACATACATTTCTCCCAGCATGTCCTGGGTCTGCCCAGGGGTCTACTCCCAGTTGGTTGTGCCCAGAACACCTCCTTAGGAAGGCACCCTTGCTGGTTACCTGAACTACCTCATCTGAGTTCTTTCAGTGTAGGCCTCCCCCTGAATGTCTTCACCCGACTGCTGTGGGTGCGCCCAGCCACTCTGCAGAGGAAACTCATGTTCGCTGCTTGTATTTTAGATTTTTCGGTCACTACCCAAGGCTTGTGACCATTGGTGAGGGTTGGAACAAAGATCGACTGATGAATGCCTTTGGGCTCCGCTCCCCCGGTACAACGATTGCATGACTGCCCCTGCCGCCCGATTTACCTGTCAATCTCCTGCTCCATTTTACTCTCTAAAGTGGACAAAACCTACAGAACCTTGAGCTCCTCCACTTAAGGCAGTATCTCACTCCCAACTTGGAGGGCTACTCAGGAGCCATAAACAAATTTCAAGTGCATTTACCATTCGCATTGTAAAAATGTGTTGTGTAGATTTATACAATTCTGTGCAAAAGCCTTGAGGCAACCCTTATTTTATTCATATTTTGCCTCCAAAATGTTTTATGTAGTCTTTTCCAGGCTTTGTTTAGTTTGTTAAGTCACGGAGTGACCTATGGGAATCATTCAAGCAGAGCAAAGCATGTTTAACTTAAGTTCTGAACCAATGAATAAACAGGAGCAGATGATTCCAGATGATCAGGTGGTGATCAGTATACTGGTGGTGCTGAATGTGGTTGAAATACATTCATCTCGGCACCTTGTATCTTTAGGCACTTTGCAGCCTATCGCAGCAAAACCTTTGTTCACATTTCTTTCATTTAATCTACTCAATATGCAAAAGACAAGACAGCACCAGGAAGGCAATTCAAAGCGAACTGTAAAGAAATGAGGCGTGGTTCAAGACTTTTGCAGAGGGCAACCACTGGGGATGTCCTTGATGATCAGGTGGTACTGGACCTGCACCACCTGATCTGTAATGTGTGTGAAGAAATTAAGGTTGAACTTCTACATAAAATGGGAAGAACCTACAGTAACAATGAAGCTTAACCTCATGTGTTGGTTATTTGTACCTTATAAAACAGAATCAGAAAACTTTATTAATCCCACAGGAAATTGCTAATGCTATGTCTGCACAGACACAAAGAGACACAAAGACACAAAGTTTAATACAACAGTGTAATATGACTGTAGCATCAGTCTTACCAGCATTTTTGCCCTTTAAAGTTGATCTCTGGACCCCAGCCTCCAGCAGTTGCTCCTTTCTCCCTCCCTGTTCTTCCCCCTCCACCTCATCTCTCCCTCCTGCTGCTTTTTTGCTTTTTTGGATTTGTTGCCGCTTGCCTGAGCTCGCCCTCAGACATGTGTTTTGCTCCGCTGAAAACGTGTCTGGTGGCTTCACTGTCACACAGGCCCCCAGTGCAACATCTGTGTCATCTCCCCCGCACACGCCAGCACCACATTAAATTTTCACACACTCTGCTGCCGCACACACACACTCTCACACACACACGCGTGCTCACACACCCACTCTCTCAGACACTTTAAAGCCCTTCCAGAGAACGATTTAAATGCTCTCGGCAGCTTCGGAAATATCTGCCAAATTGTGATTAATACAAGTCATACTCGCCCCTCGCCTTCCTTATGGCCGACGGTATTTTTTTTTTGAAGTAGGGGAAAAAAATGCTTCTCATCAAAAGCAAGTTGATTTACAAATACATCCTATGCAGATTGCATCCGTTCAACTTTGCGACATCCTGTAACATGTTGCTGCGCATTATCTTATTGCCTCTGCAGACGCGCACTCCTAAATGACAGGAATTGACTCATTGGCCCGTGAAAGTGAATGCTTCCTAACATACGCACTTGCCTCATACCATCCTCCCTCTCCTCCTCCCCTGCCCCCGCCTTCCGCTCCTTGACTGCACACGTCGCAGCAAAACGACCGCCACCATCAGCCTCATGCATAAATGCATCCGTGCCTTAGTGCAGGACGCGGCATTGTCAGGCAGAGGGCTGCATTAGACGCCAGCATGACCCTGTTTCTCCTTTTAGAAGGCGGTAAACACGGCGTGACAAAATGAGCCTAACATCATATGGCTGCGGCTAAAGTCGGAGCGCTAAACTTATATGGAATAATTAATGTACACGAGCAAATATGTAGCTCGGCATGGCTAACTGCTCCGCTGCATCAAACAGTTTACAAGTGCAACAGATCAAAGTGAGGAAAGCTAGATCTTATTTTTCTCACACTTCATATTTTCCCCAATGACACCCACTTTCCCCAAGATGACATTTGCAGGCTATGAACAAAAAAACAGTGATAATTCATCTTTACATCACCACTTTCTAACCTCTACAGTTGAACAGGCTGTTCTTGCTACCATGACAGATACACTATCTGGTCAAAAGTATGTGGACATCCCTAAGCATTGAGTCAATGTGTTTCAGCCAAATCCACTGCTACTTGGTTTATAAGATCAAGCCATGCACACTGGCAGTTCAGTATGACCTACTGAAGTGCTCAGTGTGCTTTTATTTGTTTTATGACATATTTGCTGCTTTTTTATTTTACCATGGAGAGCAGCAGTGAAGGTGGCATGCATGCTAAGCTGACCTTAATCATAGCTACAGAGAGATGATTAGAACATGGAGGAGCCCATCTGAATGCGAGAAGGACTACCCTGGGAGCCTCAGCCTCCCTGAATTCACTAAACAAACATGTCTGAGTCTGGGATCCAGGTTTTAGGACTGTCCTCAACACTGAACAGTAATACTTGGAATACAAGATTCTGTCTTTTATTCTACTCAATCCAGACAAAATCATCCCATTAATTCAGAATAATGCAATTGCTTTTGTTTGTGGTGTGTTTCACAGAGCCAGACTGCTTGTTTTGAGTCAGATCTATGATTTGTTATATAATTGTTGTGTAGGTATCACAGCACTTCCCATTTTCGAGGTGTTCATGCCTTTATACCACTCTCTTATTGTAAAATTTACATTGAAATGTTTCTTGCCATCCAATAATCTTAAGCACATTTGTGATTTTCTAGGCGTCTCTGCTCTTTTAGCTTCAATTGCCCCAGGTGCACATATACAATCCCATGTAGTAATTGTGAATCAGTGTCCTTTTTAAAGCACTTTTCTGATGAAATGTGTTGTAATGTAAGTCTGCAAATTTTACGACTTGGAACCCCCCCCCCCCCAAAAAAAAAAAAAACACAGAAGTTTCTGAATACTAAATGTAAGCTGGAATACCAATGGAATAAAACAAATACTGTTCAAATTATTCGGGCCAGCCCTCCAGCCATGACTAATAAATGAAAGCGGATACACTTTTGTGCCTTTGTTTCCACATATGGACTACATTTTGAAACTTGAACAATGTTTAAATAGTACATCACCCTCAAGAAAGCAATGAAAACACAGCATTTCAGGACATAAGCCTTTGATACTGCTCTAGATATGAGGCAGTAGAACAAATGGTATGTTTTGATGACCGCATTGAGTGTCCCAGTGGACTGTGTCATGCTGGATCTTGGCTGTGGCTCTTACTGGTTATTTTTCAGTCTAATTATTTATTTATTTTGTATTTTAACACCCCCAAATAACAACGCCACCTGATTCAGTGCCTTCCCATTGGACCCCTGCAGTTTCTTCGCACCATGATGGACAGGGAGCTGGTGTCTGGGTAATGGAGCAAGAGACAGTGAGTCAAGGGGAACGCACCATGCACCGCTCCAAATTACAGCACCTGCAGATAGACGAGTGTGTGTGGTGACGTGAAGTAAATAAATGTGAAGGCTTTAGTCTGTTCTGCCTCCAGCGTGACGTTCACATGCACGGGCTTCGAACAGCACCTGCTCAATGAGATACTCTGTCTGCTTGTGGATACACACGTTTATCTGCATGTCTACATACACACAGTACTACACACACACACTCACACACACATGCACACACCATGAAAAGTGTATTATCAATCACTGTGGCTTCTCTCGCAAGAATGAAAAGAACAATGTAAGCCAATTAAGCCACTTCATCGCACTCAGTGTGTCAGTGTGAGACTAACAGCTAATTCCATTACCACTGACTTCTTAGCGCTCGCAGTTCACTCCAGAAAATGCTGAGCCAGTGTGTGTGTGTGCGTATGTGTGTGTGTGTGTGGCTGCAGCTCTACCCTGCTGACAGGTATCCTCCTAAAAAATGTAATACCAAGTAAAACACAGGGGACAATATGAGCAATATAAAATTTGTTTCATTAAAAAAAAATGTTGGGACTACTGTGGTATTTCTTTTACAGAACGATTAATGTGTGAGTGTTGACTAAACAAATTCATTTTATAAGCATGTACTTCTTAAAAGGGTGACAATTTCTCAAGACTGTGACCAAATGAAATATTCAGTGCCTGTTTCAATTAACTGCATTCAGTTCTACTGGTCCATTCATTATGACTTGATGTAAAGGGCACTGTCAGGGGAAGTGAATCATATTGATGGTCTCATTACAGTGGCACTTGTCAAGGGGTGGGATTTTTTTTAGGCAGCAAACGATCAGTCAGATCCTGAAGCTGATGTGTTGGAAGCCGGATAAATGGTTGAGCGTAAAGACCTGAGTGACTTTGACAAGAACCAAAGAGTAAAGCTAGACAACTTTGTCAGAGCATTTCTAAAACAACTGGTCTTGGGGGGGGGGGGTCCTGGTATGCAATGGTCGGTACCCACCAAAAGTGGTACAGGAAAGAACAGGTGAACTGGCAACTGGGCGATGGAAACCCAAGACTCACTGATGTCTGGGGAGCGAAGTCCAGGGCCCCCTGCTGCATATGGGGCTGCGTAGCTGCAGAACAGTGAGAGCACCCATGCTGCAGACCAAGTTCACTTGTTCATCATAACAGTATTCCCTAATGGCAGTTTCTTTCAGCAAGATAATGCATCCTACCGCACTCCAAACACTGTTCAGGAACAGTTTGAGGAACATGACAAACAGTTCAAACAGAACATGGCCTCCAGATTCCCCAGATGTCATTCCATTTGAGCTTCCTTGGGACATGCTGGCAAACTAGTCAGATCCATGGAGGCCCTACCTCACAACTTACAGGAATGAAAGGATCTGCTGCTAGAGCAGATACCACAGCACCAGCAGAGGTCTTGTGGAGTCAATGCCTCGATGGGTCAGAGCTGTTTTGATGGCATGAGCGATACCTACACAAAAATAGGCAGATGGTTTTAATGTTATGTCTGCTTGGTGTATAACAGCTAATCCCAGCCCTAATCCTAACCTCAGGGAGCATAAATAAAGGTTTTATTTTTCTGTTTTAGTTAATAAATGAAACATAAAGCTTTTTAATAGATCACAAAATCAGAATCATGTTCCTGCCCCTGTTTCTCTCTGAACATTTTTGTACTGCTTTCTCAGACCTGTAAACTCTTCTGCTCACATATGCAGACATGTGCATGCACAGATAAACACACACATACACTCTGTCTCGTCATATCTTTCACTGACTCACACATGTAGATACATATACATTCACACACACACTCACACAGGGCAGATTTATGTGGAATGTGAAATGGTTTGGAGTTAATACTTGATAATTAATCCATGGCACCTGACAAGAGAGGGACAAGGAGGGGGCAAGAGGGAGAGGAAGCAGATAGGCCCACAGAGATTGAATGTGTGTGTGTGTGTATGTGTGTACTAATCCACTGAGTGCCCATAATGTAATGAGTAAGCTCAGCTTAAGGGAGTCCATTTAAAAAGTGTATCAATGCATACTTATTAACCCCTTTAACCCTAAGAGCCTGGATGCAGTCCTCACAATTGAATAATAATAATAATAATAATAATAATAATAATAATAATAATATTTTTGTGCAGTTTTGTTGCACTTTAGAGCACTCAGATGTAATATAATCAATATAAAACTGTTTCAAAATACTGGTGGAAAATGTTCACTAAGCCAAATAAAAGGAAAAAAGCACTTGTTCACATACATAATGTCTGTATTTTGTGGATTAGTTCTGGGATAATATGTCTTAATGTCGGGAGGGAGGATTAGACCTGCAATTTAAGGAGTTAAAGAGACTGAAATTTTCTGCCATTAGTCTTTTTTTTCTCCTAAAAATAAACAGGAATGGAAACTAAAGCCCTGCATGGAACTTGTGGATTTCTGAATGAAAAGCATTGACATTCTTTACGTCTTTCAAAAATCAGCTCTTGCGAAAAAACTATTTTCAGAACAACAGAGCGAATATATTCACTTTACAGTGTTTACTCTGAACTACATAGCAGATATTGAATAGTTCATAGCAATTAGTGAATAATAAGCTCAGATAACACACATATTCATTCATTCATTCATTTTCTGAGAAGTTTATATAGGCAAAATGCAAAAAAATGCCCTGGACAACAGTTCATCACATACAAAATAAATACATTTATTTTGTAAATACATACCAAATAAAAATACATTATGCATTTTGTAGTGCAATAATTTCACATATGCCTTTCATTCTTACATCCCTGCATGATGTTCTAGACTTTTATGTATCAACTTTTTCGAAATACACTCACACCTTCAATTTTCAAACACCCCCCTTCACTGTGCCTTATTTCCTACTTTCCTACTGAACTTCTCATATCCAAAGAGTCCTCCAGCGGTGGACGAGGTCTGACCTCTGATACTGAAACAGGATGTCCATGTCACAAGCAGGCCAGTGCATGAGCAGATGAAATGCTATTCCCTGCCAGTAAACACTGCCCAGTGCTGGTCAACATGTTAGCATATCCCATCTGTTCAGGACGCAGTGTGTGTTGACGCGCAATGACCCCACAGTGCAGTTAGACTGGCTCATAGGGGTTTCGGACGGTGTCCAGCACACTGACATCTATAAAAAGTGGACAAACATACAGAGTAGATGACAAATTTACATAATGTAAATATTCTTTGCCAATTTAAAGTTTCCAAGGAAGTAGAAGTTCTACTCCACATAAACCACCAAAAATGTTTTTTATATTAGCCATCAACTGAAAGATGTTCTACAGAACCAAAGATGACTTTTGTGGCAAAGAACCTTTTCTGGCACCATTACTGTTATAAGGGTTTTTCACGAAAGTTCATAATGGTTATAAAGAGCAAATGGTTTAAAACATATGTCTAAAACAGTAAAAGTAAAGATTAGATTTTGATTCGATAGCCATGTTCTATGTGTGTTCGCTATTTCGTGAGTAAAGTACCCATATTTGTATTTGATCATGCAGCAGGCTGCTAAGTGCCTAAAGATACAAGGAGCCTAGGTAAAGGAGTTCCAACCACTCAGCATTCAGCACCACCAGTATACTGATCACCACCTGATCATCTGGAATCATCTGCTCCTGTTTCTTCACTTGTTCAGCCCTTAATTTAGACGCTTAAATGATTCATACATAGATCATTGTGTGGCTTAACACGCAAAATACATTCCTTTTGAAAGGACTGAACTGAAAATAAAACCATTTTGAAAGTCCTTCAGGAAGCCTGGAGAACTGTTCCTCAAGGCTGCATTAAAAAGCCTGGCTCTTTGTAAGAAAAGAGTGGGGGCTCAAGACTTTGCATACCAGGTTCAAGCCTAAACATGACCTGCACTGCCCCACCCCCTTTTTCGGGGTACACTCACTCTGTATAGATACTAACACAGCCGGCCTCTAACCCGTGCCTCGTTATCTTTCTCTCGAGTTGCTCTGCACTTGTTGTTCTGGGTTGTTTTGTTTATGTTTCTCTGTCAGGAGCCCCTTTGTAAAATCCCATCATCTGTCATGCCGACACACTCTTTCGTCCCTGGAACTCGCTTAATTTGCCGCGTCTGCAGTCACGCTCGCATCACCGGCTGCTCGTTTTCAACCTCTGGTAATTGGGCCCTTTTAAAGCAATACGCTGCAGGGGTTTCTGGGAAAACACTGCGAGTTACGCCACAAGCGTTCCATTACGAGTTAGTTTGGCGCCATGTGAGTGAGTACGTGCATGTGTGGAGTCTGTGAGGGGTAAAACATCAGAGCTGTATGAGTATATGTATGTGTGTGTTTGTGTGCGTGTGTGTGTGTGTGTGCGTGTACAGCAGATGTGATGTCTCCTGGTGACTCTAGTGGCTTTACAGCTCGAAGAGGAGGCTCGAGAGGGGAGGAGTATCTGTCTGTGCCACACTCTGTGGGGATAAATGTGCCAAATGCACAAGTGTGTAAACGAGTGAATGTATGCACATGGGTGCATGTGCACTTACACAACTGTGTGCGTGTGAATGTGTGTGTGTGTATGTGTGTGTGTGTCTACATTTGCATTTGTGAACAGATTGGCAGATCCAGATAGATAGGTAGATAGATAGACAGACAGACAGACCAACAGACAGACACATAGCACCAATAAATACCACGGTATTTACAATGTACTATTAACCAATAAAGTGTTGCACAGTTGTTCACGCTGAAAGAAGTCTGTACATCTCTGACTGTAGTTCAAAGCAGCACATCTCAAAGCAGCATCTCCTCTGAGTATAAAAAGCCATTAGCTGCCCAAATGATACAAACCAAAAGTGAGTTTTATACATTACAGTTAAAAGAGCCTCTGCTGAAGCCTGGCTGGAGAGAAGACTTTGAGAGGATGAGTGAGAGTGATGAAGATCTGTGAGGATGATGCTAAATATCCTGCCCCTCCTCACAGCTGTCATAGAAAGAAATCACAGCTGTTACCCTTGACTTTAAATAATGCATTTAATTAGCATTCACAATCTGATTTCTGTAATTGCACTTAAAAACAGGGTTATTCTGCTTCTCATTCTTGATGACTGCACACTAAAACACACATGGCACAACATGTACAAAACAGATATTGTTCATTGCTAATTGGTGGGCTTTTTCTTACTTGTCATTTCCATTAGCTTTGAAGCTCAAGTGCAACAAGCTATTTTTTACAATCAAACGAATTGTATTGACCCCAGCTGAACTTATGTGTATGTTATGGCTGTACAAACACACAGAGACACAAAGACATTACATAATATACACAAAATGTTGTAGGCAGTAAGAGAGGTAGATATAAATACTATAGATCCATCAACAAAATTACTGTTGATGTAGTTTATAAAT
>JBBPCY010000035.1:822331-840746 GCA_037974405.1 Brachyalestes nurse | reverse complement strand
GTTCTCTGTACCGAGTCTGTTTTTGCACACAATAGTAACATATGTGGTGATATTGTATAGGATAATACTATTGCACATTATAATAAAGGTACTGCACGTAATAATAATAATTTAGCACATAATAAGAAATGGCACATCTGAGTAGCAGAAGGTAATTGTAAAGATTCTTGTGTGGATGTGTGACAGTGGGCAGAGTTATAGAGTTATAGTTTTTTAGGTAAAAGTTCTTCTCTGTTCTACTCTGTTCTCCTGTGGTGTGGGTAATCAGTATTTTTCAATTATGGACTCAAGTCTAGGGAATGTTCTTTCATTGTAAAGTGTTTAGATGTGGTTGAAAGAGATACATTTTAAACTATAAAACTGTCCTTTTTGTATTCTTCCCTTCTTTCTTTCTCTCTACTCTATCCCTCCATGTCCAGGTTCCCCACCAGATGAGCGCTCTGACTTTCTACCGCTACGAGCAGCCTGTGGTGGATTACTGCCAGGCCCACCAGCCTCTGCGCCTCAACATGAGCTATGAGGGTCCGCCGCAGGGCCTGGAGGGCCTGGATGAATTAGCGCCCCGTGAGAGAAGCACCATCCAGACTGTGGCACTGCCTGCAGTACCTCCATCCAGCTCGGGGACCCTGGGGCCCTGCTCTCCCCCGACCATCCGAGCTCCAGGAGAGGGGCCCAGCATCCCCTATCCCACCACAGAACGCTCCATAAGCTACCCGACCACCGAGCGCCCCACTAGCACCCTGACATTCGGACGCTAACGATGGTGCTAATGCTAATGCACCAGATGGAAGGGGTAAGAGGCAGTTCTTGGGTTCTTGCAGGTCCGTGTCCCACCATACTTAACCCTGAGAGGGACTGTATGAGCACCAAGAGGGTTCTTCTTGTATTTCTCATCTTCCTAATGTTAGGACGCTAATGCTAATGCGCCGAGTGGAAGGTGTAAGGATCCGCTCTTGGCTGGAGATACAAATTCTGCCGGACGACTGAAACTGTGCGAATGTCAGGAGGATTCTTCTTCTGCTTCTTCCTCTTCTTCTTCTTCTTCTTCTGGGCAAAATGTTTTCTAGACAGCAGGAAAAGAGACTGAGAGCGAAAAAACCCACAAAAACATAAATGCAAGGAACAAACGAACGGATCCAGAAAATGCTGAAAAAAGAGATTCAGATGCTCAATACACTCCCGTCCCAGCGAGCTCTCATTACAGGGAGATGGGATTTCATTTTGTGTTTTTCTATTCTACTTTTTCTTTATCTGTCTTCTTCTTCTTTCCTTTTTTTTCCTTTCTTGAAGCAAACACTGCTCTTTCCAAGTCCCACTCAATGGAAAATTGAAAGCCAATGCAACATGCATGGCGCGTTAAACATCGCTTTGGTTCCCTGTTCTGCCTCCTCTTCTTCGCACCAGCCCAACAGGACGTCTCCTCTGAGGAGCTGATAATGCCGATTCGCACACGCTGCGAGAAGAATGAAAAGGAATGTGCAATAAACAAGTATTTCTTTTTTCTTTCTGAGGCAGGAGATAGAGAAGGGTGTAGGGGGGCAGGAGAACGAAGAAAAGGAAGGGGTGGGGGGTGGGGGTGGGCACCATGAGAAACAAGGAATGAAACGAATTAATGTTTACCAGAGCTCGGAGACCTCTCGCTGTTATTCTCATTTAAGTTAGCAGCCAGCGGTCATAAACGGTGTCATTATTTGATTAAAATGATGTCTGTCCGGTCATGAGCCTTTTGCATTGAGGGGACCGCTGACATACCCCACCTCTATTGACATGGGAAAAAGTTTTAATTAAAAGCCTGGAAGGCCCGCTCTCCTGCAGACGTGTACCAAAGATTGAGTGTTCTTTCAGATGTTCGAGAAAGCATAAGGCATAAAGATTTCCTCTTAATTGCTACCAGAACCTTCCTATGGCCAACACACAAAACCGAAGGCCAACACATTGACCCTGAGCGGCTTCTCTGATAAGCCGCTCAGGCAGAAATGACAAAAACATAAGTCTCTCTGCTAATTATAACTAGACAGCTGTGTATGTGGGTATGTGTACGTTCTGGATGTGTGTGTGTGGGTGTATCTATGTGTGTATCTGTGTAGGTTTCAGGTGGGAAGTCACGTTCTAAAACCTTCTGAGCCAACTTCAAAGCCCCTGGCCCAATTACCTGATGACACTTTGTAATGCAAAAGTCTTTAATGAGAGGGAAAAGGAGCCAAAAAGAAGCTTCGGCATTAGGAGAGGTGAAAAAACAGGGCAGTAGTTGTTTTTTTTTTTCATTCAAAAGAGCACTAAAGGTGTGTCCTAACCCTTAGTTAACTTGTCCTAATCAGCATTCTGACTACATTTTCTGTGAGGACCAGTCAACTCTGAAGGAAAAATAGTTTCATGGGACAAGATGTGGCCTAGTAATAGGAATGTCAGGAAAATTTTGGGATAAATGATGGCAGGAATGTAGACCTTCTGGGATGGGAATAAACTGAGTGTGAAATTTCTATTGGTGGCGGTCAAGAGGGGTGATGGTGTGCTCATCAGCATGGTCACCAAGCCTGTCATTAGTCCAGGGATGGAGAAAAGACCACTACAATAAAGCATGACTCACATTTCCATGCAATAAAAAAAAAGTTCTAAGAGTATTTGATTGTACTCCAGCAGTTAAAAGAGCGCAGACTGGAAGACTTCGGAGGTGGATTTTAAACTGGATGTTTTCAGTTATGCCAAAAGTTCATAGATATGTGCTCTCATTACAAGATCACGTCTGTCCTGTTGAGACTAAAGGAAGATGGGCCTTCCGTAACATCTGCATTAGCTGAATTAGCCTGAAAATTAGCCCCACGCTAAGAAAAAGCAGCCTTATTTGTATCTTAGCTTGTTTCTTCAGGCAGCACCATATATGCTGGTAGATTCATTTCTTAAAGGGCAAGTTTCAGAACTTTCTGCCTGTGCTACAGGCAGCTCACACAGCTGGTTCCCCCTAAAAAAGCAGCTGCATGGTGAGCTTCATGTTGTTCCACCTCCTTAAAAAAACTCCCAAAAAAGGGTGTCTAGCTGTTTTCCCTAGTTCATTCATCTTTGAGGCCAGATGGAACATGTTTTAGTCACGTTATGAGAGTCTCCTGAGCGCTGAGGGTCCCAAAATAAAGATAGCAGTACATGTTTGCCACTAGAAGCCATGCACCAGTCTACAGGAAGCAAGTTCTCCATGCCTGATCACGCAGTGTGGACTGCATTAATTTCTGTGCGTCCCGTTTTTACAACTTGTACATGGACCTCCTGAAATAAGGAAAGAACATCTGGATTATTGCCTGTAAACATGGATTTCTTTGGGTTTTTCTGTTTTTTTTTTCTGTTTCTGTCACCCTGTGTGCCTGTGTGTTCGGACTCAACACAATGAATGTGGATTCTCGTACCTCACTAACGGCTAGTGTGGATTTTCCAGATTTTTTTTATTATTATTATTATTATTATTATTCAAACACTCCCAAATCCTTAGGAAATGAGCCTGCATCAGCAGGAAATGCGAACAGAGGGTGGATTTTACTCTCAAGCTGGAAGGAGGAACTGAGAAGAGGGGAAGGTGTAAAAAAAAGAAAATCATGTCACTTTGGAAACGATCAAAGACTATGCGAGACGTGTCATGATGTTTGCAGACGCTAATTAATGAACAGGACATGTTTATCTTGTAAATAGAGAGGAAAAAAGTATCATGTCGTTTGCTTCTTCTGATACACACATGCACAGAAATACATGCACACACACACACACCACACACACACACACACACACACACACACACAGATGTCTGTTGTGTCAGGAGGGGAGCAGGCGGTGGTACCTCCACAGAGAGACATCTTCAGTAATATTTCCACGTTTTAAAGATTGATATTTTTCTATATCTGCTCCCTCATCACCTTTTCATCTCATTGTGCCCATTGCTTTCCATGGCCCCATCCAGATGTTTGAACTGTGTAAAGATTTAACAGAATATTTTAGCATTTTTTAACGTTGTTTCCATGTCTGTGTCCACGCCTTGGTTTCGTTTTGCGATGGTATTTTCCTGCGACTGTTCCAAACATGAGGAACATCACTGTTTCGTTGGTTTTCACCCAAACTCCCACCCCCACCACCTCCACCGCCTACTGTGTTTTTGCAGTTTTGAGAAGTCCTGGCAATATACAAAAAAAAAGGTAATCTATTTGTACAATAAGAGTGGCTTGTGTTGTGTTCCGAAGCTTCATGTATGATATATGAGCTGTTGGTTTGATATTAATGTTAATGGCTGTGAAATAACCATGTCGCACGATACCATACAACTCTTCTGTGACGTTCAAACACCAGTTCCAACCAAGTTCTGAAGGCTTCCCAACATGCCCACATCAGAGCAGAGCTTAAAAAGACTGTATTGCATCATGGCTATGGACAAAAGGTGGAAAACAGCTTTATAGAAACACTCCACCAAGGCTGATTTTCATAAGGTTTAATAAGACCTTCATAAACTTGTCACGACATAAACCTACACAAAACATTATTCCAAGGCTAATTCCAACAACTGTCTAGTCCTTTCAACTCAGAAGTCAACAGGCCTTTATAAATGTATTCATAGGTTTACATGGGCCCTGTGATCAGAAGTTCATGGGTTTGAATCGCAGGACTGCTAGCGGCACCCTTGGGGTACCCTTGATCAAGGTACCCTCCCCACACACTGCTCCCAGGGCTCCATTGTCGGCAGCCCACTGCTTCACTCAGGTGAATGGGTTAGATCCAGAGGACTCAAGATATGTCAGTTGTCATGACAGGTTTATGAAGGTGTTATGATGCCATATTCTGGATTTCAGTCAAGTTTTGCAGCCTTAACTACTGGTAGGGGTTCTGCCCAAGCTTAAGTGAGAATGTCGCCAGCAAATGTATCTCTGCTGGTAATGAGAATCATCTGGTCTGTCAGGACTTAAGGTCATTTCACACTGAACGTGACATGAAAATAAAAAATCAGCAATTTTAGATGAAACTCTGATTCCTCTGTAAACATCACTTGAAAATCGTGGCGCCCCGTATAGCTCGGGTGACCAAAGCAACTGCTTACAGTGTTTTACGTGTTTAGATACATTTTCTGGTGGCCAAATTGGACAAACCTTCTATGTGGCAAGGGCTTAAGTAATCACATTCCGGTATTTTCTTCAATGGCCAAATATGGACCATTAGAAAAGATCAAGTAATGAAAACATCTTAAACTTATTTTAGTGTTCTTCTTAAGTTGTATTATTATTTTTATAGCTGGAATTTGGTGCCTCTTCTCCTCATACAGTTTTGGAAATATTGCCATGGTTCCAATGTCAAAATATTCATTAATATCCAGTGTTGTGCATGTGTATTTAAGAAAAAAAACAAACAATTTTGATGTATGAGGAGAGAGAGCAGATGGATGAGGCACCTTAAATTTGTGGAAGTAGCTCAGTGGGTAGGATACTTGCCTCTGGACCAAGGGGTCATGGGTTTGAATCCTACCTTCAGCACACCACTGGGTCCCTGAGCAAGACCCTTAACCCCAAGTTGCTCCAGGGAGACTGCCCCCCTGTAGTTAGGAAATGGAAGTAGCTTTGGATAAAAGCGTCTGCTAAATGCCGTAAATGTAAATATGTGTGTCAGAGAGCAAGTCTGTGACATCACAAATATGGCACCTGCAATGTGACCAAAAGCAAAGAAACACAAACATGTAGAACCAAACGCAGAGCAAAACACACGACAGACTCATCAACAGATTTCAAGACACTAAAGCAGTTATAAAACAGAAGTGTGTCGCTGTTTGTTGTGGCATAATTAAAAATAAGTGTTTAGCAGTCCTTAACCACAAATGGCTTTTTTTGTCTGTAAAACCAATATTCTCCAAACACTGGTTTTATAGCAACTGCACAGTCACACATTGCATTTTCTTATGATCACATATTCCAAAATGATGATAATGCCAAATTTGAGACAAATTTCTTCCCAACCCCATCCTGATCCTCTTACACAGCACCCAATACTCATAAACACATCTTTTTCCTGATTATTGAGCACTGCAGGTCCTCACCAATCCTTTGTCCATAGCCATGATAGAATACAGACATTTTCATTTCAACAATGGGAATTCACTTTTTTTTGCTTTTTTCAGGCACTTGTGTACTTAGACAGCTTATACCCTTTAATACAGGCTACTGTGATTTTTTTTTTCAGTGTCCAGGTTTGTGGGTATTCGTTGCTGAGCAGTTTGTGGAAGGGCCTTTTACAGCACTCAGTCTGGGAGAGGCTGTACTCTGAATAATCTGAAAACATATCTGCCTGACCTGGCTTTATCATGGAGCGAGAAAATGATCATGAACCACATGATTTTAATTGTTTTTGTGTATTTTGTGTTGTTTTTTGCTATTTTTTGTCTTTGCTGGACCACATTGAGAATATATCATTACTGCCATAAAAACTAATTTCTTTAATACACTTTAAACAATGTTAATGATTTACGATGCTCCAAGTGATTTCAGACCCTTTTTATTGGTCCGTTATAAGGAAATGTTCTTAAAATCTAATGCGGAGTTTCAAATGGTCAAAATAAAATAACAGAGTTATGGGTTTTCCTATGACCACGAGTTGGTTTGTTTAGAAAGGAATGGTTCTAATGCTAGATGTTACCCCATTCTCCCCAACACTCTGGCCTAGCATAATCAGGCATGAAGAGTGTGACATACCATATCACATCAGCTATCAGCAGCCCTGCCTGCATTACCTGACTCCCCTGGCTGCGTCCAGCTAGGGAATAACCTCTTTTCAATACATCTATGCTTTGATCAGCTCATTAGTGTAGAACATCTAGAACAATGACTCAGTCTTTGGATCGAAACCAAAAGAAATATATGTCGCTTTAGTCAGGAATAATATGGAAGAGGGTGTATGGAAGAGGGTGTATGTGCACACATACACACACATCAAATATCAGGCAAATCAAGGAATTAAAATGCTAATGTTAAAATGCTAATGTTGCTAACACAAAATGAAAGAAAAGTGAACTTTTAGCATTTTTTTTTAAATGAAATCATGTTACAAAGTGGGTATCAGTTAAAATACCTTCTGCAAATGGACAGTGTTACAGTTTTTGACATCTGTTCTCTGTACCCTAGCACACGGCTGTCAAAATGCAACAGTGATAATATGGTTAAAAAGTGAAGAATGTCAGCTTTTGGAGAGCGTTCACATCTATTTCAAGGGAATCATATAGCAGTGGCAACAATGAACAATTAGTGTTAGGCCTTCAGTTCAGGCCATAAACATCAAAACTCCAAACACTTCTATGGTCATGGTAATTTCTACTTGCATCCCTAAGGAATTAATATCTTGCACATCAATATTTTGTGGCTGTTTTAGATCAAACACAAACACCTGAAGCTAGTAAACATTCTTATTTGACAATGTTACAATTTGTATGTTGCAGTTTTACAGCGATTCTTTCAGTAAAAATCCCTGTCATAGTGCTGCCCCCACTGTTTTCCAGTTCTAATTTAACTGTAACCTGGTTACACTACAGCAACAGTGATTTAACTAGAACCTTTAGAAGTCATAGAGATTTTCTCACTACACCAGCCCCATCCAGTGTAAAGGTTTAATCGGTCTAGTTGTGTAGTCAGTTTAATATACAAGGATTCAGTCTAGCTCCTGTAATTAATGTAGCTGTTACCGGGAATTGGGCAAATTAACATATTTGAGCAGTAGAACACAAAAAGGAGAGAATTCTTGTGAATATTGTTATGGCTGTGATGTGGCTACACAGCTCACAACTTTTCAACTAGTATGAGAGTTTGGTCAGAACTAATGGTCATATAAAATTAAATAAGTTGTAATACACTGTATGGACAAAAGTACTGTGGCACACCTGTTTTAAAGGTTTGGACTAGGCCCTTTACTTCCAGTGAGTGAAGGGCAATCTCAGCGTTTCAGCAGACCAAGACATTTTGGACAACACCATGCTTCCAACTTTGTGGACACAGTTTGGGGAAGAACCTTTTTTATTCCAGCATGACTGTGCCCCAGTGCATAAAGACATCGTTGGAGTGAGTGTGGAAAAATTTGAATGGTCCACACAGAGCCCTGACCTCAACCATATCCAGCACCTTTTGGGATGAACTGGAACAGGGATTGTGAGTTTGTATGTGTGTGTGTGTGTGTGTGTGTGTGTGTGTGTGTGTGTGTTTGGAGGGGGGAGGGGGTGGATTGGTAACTCTCTAACTCCCTATTAAAGTAAAGTAAAATAAAGTGGCCCCTTAAGTCTATGTATTTGGATACAATGCCATTAAAGTCCGTTATATTAAAGTGGAATGCTCAGGCATCCCAATACTTTTGTCCATATAGTGCATTTACAAGTTCTTCACAGTCAAATACTTGATGTGTGCAGGCCCATCACCACACACTGGGAACATTCCCTGGTGATGCTCGGCCAGGCCTGTAATGCAGTCAGTTTCAGTTCTTGCTTCTTTCAGGTGCTTTCCGCCTTCGGTCTTTTCTTCTGTGAGTGAAGTGCTGCTCAGTGAAGTTCAGTTCAGGTGACTGACGTTGCCAGTCAAAAGAATTCCACTTTTTTGGCCTTGAAAAACTCCATAGTTGCTTTAGTAGCATGCTTAAGGTGATTGTGTTGCTGCAAATGGAAATGCCATTCAAGGTGAAGTGAGCTTTGAGTGATCCAGTTCTGCTAGTCGTAGGCCACAATATTTCACAGACCCTTTTTCCTCCACAGTTTTCTCATTTTTGCACAAATGAATCTCCATCTTATTCCAACACATTTGCTTTGACCTAGAACTCTACAGACTTTTGAATGCATTTCTTTAGCAAGCTGTAACTTGGCCTGGTTTTTCTATCCTTAACGTTTGCTGAACTCATGCCTCTTATCTTTATGGCTGAATTATTTTTTGAATAATTTTCTCTCGAAAGGTTTTTCTTCTGGAAATATTCCCGCTGTGGTTTTACATGGTTTACTAGTCGCGAGATATAAAGCAGAGGTCTGGCACAGTTAAAGTGTTGCTGAGGTAACAGACACTGATGTTAAATGAATTGTTGTGAGTAAAAAAATATTTTATGTTTTGGAAAATGATACACTGTTGTTACACATATAATAGGTTGAAATCACCACAGCAACTGATTCCAGATGGGAATGAAACATTTTTTATGTGCCATATTACCACCAGGGAACCTACACAAGTTTTTATATGGAGGATTGATGATGAAAAAAAAAAGTATTCTTTTTTACATGACAAAAACAATTTAGGTTCAAGGTCACGTTATTGTCATTAGAAGTTGTGTACACATGCACAGAGTGATGACTCGTTTCTCCGTGGGCCACAGTGAAACATATAGCAACCTGCAACAAGACATGAGAGCAAAAATACAATAAGCAGACAATGCAACAATGTAACAGTGCAGTGTGAATGAGATGTAAACCTCTTTAAATCAAATCCTTTGGTCAGAACCATCATAAAACAATATCTCAGGCATCAGGTAGTATATTCATAATGTAATACCTTTCTGTGATACCTTTCTTCGAATGCCTGGTTCCATTCGCCACCTCTGTGAACAGTTCTGACACAGTAAGTTTAATGAACTAATTATGTGGAAATTTGGAAAAATCAATGGAATTCCACTTTAAGGTTTCTGAAATGTGGGTATTTATTTAAAAAGGCCTGTGATTTGCATATAGTTGTAAATATCAAGGAACTGAAGCTGACATTCTGTACTTTAAGACTTATTTTGCGACATATTTTCTGTACTGCAAAAATATACTGCAGTTTCGAAGCAAAGACATCAAAAACTGGCATCACTGTCCAACTACATAAGATTTAATCTAATTAATGCAAGATCATTAGACTAGTTTCATTTCAGTAATAATAGTGCTACTTGGCTGACGAAAAAAATGTTTCTCACTTCAGCCTCGGATACTCCGTGCTTGGATTTTACTCGCCTCAGTATTTGTGTTAGTGCCGTCTTCCCTGGACGAGCCGCTGAATATTTATTAGGTACAAACTTCTGTTACGAAAGCGGAAGCCGAACGACGCTGGCAGGCATTTTATTTTCCCCTCCGACTCTGTTTATTTTTCGGGTTGGGGTTTGTTCTCTTTTCCCCAGCGTTTCGGCTCCAGTCCCTACTGAGAACATGCTTTTTTTGCTCACGGGGGGAATTAAAGGGCTGCAGAAGACTTTCATATGTGTGCGTTTGCGTGTGAAGCTCTGAGGAGTGGCTAAATGCAAATCTCCAGCGGGGCTAGAGGGAGAGGAGGAATAAAATAAAAATAAAAAAACACAGAATAAGGATGAGGGCCAAATGTGTCCTCCAACAGAAAGTCACACCGTAAACATGCATGCATGACATACACACATGGACGCACACTCACATATACAAACCTGCCCATATGAAAGGAAACATACAGGAACAGTGCACTTTCTTATCTGCAGGCTTGCACATGGCAGAGCAGTGCTGGTGCTGTCACTGCAGTCTGTTCAGCCTCAGCCTGAGGGAAGAACAGCTGGAGCAGCTTCGGGAATCCACAGTTTTTCCTACATTTTTTTTCCCAGGTGTAACCCGGCATCAGTATGCCCAGAACATCCAGCATAATTGGGACAACAATTAGACGCAATTGAGCTCTATGCTCCGCCCTATTGGGATGTTGGACAGGCTTTTAACACAACATTGGCAGAAATCTTATTCCAGCTATTAAGAAACTGTCCAGAGTGATTTAAACCTGAACCGCCTTAACACTCAAAACTGTATTATTAAAATCACATTTCACATGTAAAAAAAAACAGTCTGAAACAGTCTAAAACTGGTGTTTGCTCTCCTACACGCTTACTGTTTGCTGCTATTTCACTCGGCGGCCGCCACTCAGCTACTTTCTGGCCCCCCACCCTCTACAGCTTCTCCTCGGTTCAAAGATCTTCAGTTTTTTCTGTTTGTTTCTAAGACATAAAATAAAGGCATTGGGCATTTTTGTTCTTTTTGGGCATTTGTGTGTGATGCCGTTTTTAAAAGCCCATTAGCAGTTATTATTATTATTATTATTATTATTATTATTATTATTATTACATGTTTTTAAAATTACAATAACTTTGGTTTTATGTGACACCAAACAAAGCTCAGCATGATGCCTGATACAAACAGAGCCTCAACACAAACAGGGAACTTCCATTTAAGGACTGCATCATTGTATGATGACAATTTACCATTTACTGCTTTCAGTACAGATCCATGTCGCTTGAGTTGTAGGGGTTAATGTTGCCCTACATAATGCTGAGGATAAAATTAGAAATGGCACCAACCCAGCACCAGGTACCTGCAGTAAATGCTAAACCAAACATCCTGTAATAAATCTAACCCAAAATAGCGTGCACTCACACTGGGTGATGACATGTTAGATGTGTTTTTCTGTCTGGAAGGTGGTGGAGTGTCCGGGCTGTTTGAGCGTGATAGCCAGGTTTCACTTTACAATAAGACTACCCTTAAAAAGGGTGTATAAGTGATGTAAAATCAGGTTTTTAATTAGGTTGTAGATTGGTAATCAGGATGTTAATTAGGCTGTAGTTAATAAGCAGTTGTGATACATTGACACAGGCTCACTATTTGGCAAGATGTTTTAATGGTAGTAGCATGTTAAGAAAGACCTGATGAAGTTAACAGTTTATCATTTTGCCTGAGAATAGGACAAGATAAACAATCTAGCAAGATCTTTGCCATCTTGCCAAATAAACATCATTTGATACAAAGGAATACTCATTTTAAATGACAATAAAATGAATACTCATTTTAATTTTCTGCACTGCAATGGGATTTTTTGCTGGCGGAGAGAGAGTGAAAGAGAGTGAGAAAGAAAGGAAGATGCAGAGAACAGAAGGAAATTGAAACAGTTGATCCACTAATCAGGAGCAGCTGAAAGTAGAAGAAGAAGAATAATGGGATTTTCTGCTGGGTTTTGTAAAGCTTGTCCTACCTAGCAACAGTTGCTATAAAAGAATGTGTTTGTGGGTGGCACAGGGATTATAGGATAAAATGATAAGTTACAAAGTCTCCTTAATAATAATAATAATAATAATAATAATAGCATTATCACAAACAGCTCAATTTCCAAATTTCCCTTTAAAATCAGTGTCTCTTTAATAAATGACTGTCTTTGACCCTGGATCAGAACACAACACAGCCATGCTTGTGCAGCTTAATGACCCGGCGTTGTAAATGTGCTGAATTTGTTCGTTCATACTGTGGGTAATGGCTGTGTGTATCTGTCTAGTTTGCTGTATATAGCCAGGAGGCAAGAGTCAAATCAAGCCATCCAACTTTTCAAGCTACTTCTGTTAAATTGGCTTTTTTTCCTCATTTTTGCATCATCTAACTGCTATCTGAATACTGATGTACTAGCAAGTTGCTGTTTGATCCTTGCGAAACATCACCCTTACCGCAAAAAAAAGCGCCTCAGGAAGGCATGGAAACGATCTGAGAAGTTGCCCTGTGAGAGCTCTGAAGCGGCGGCCTTAAAACAACATTAGCGACTGAGCTTTCCCTTGTAATAATATCTGTAAACAAAAAGCCACTGATGTCTTGTGTTGTGTTGGAGAATCAGCATGAAGTGCGAAATTGTAAAGAGCTAATTAACGATTCATTTAAATTTGCCATTTTTGGATTGAACCCCCCCCCTCACTCAATCAAGTTAACAAAGGGGCGAAATACAGTGAAAAGCAATACTCTCCCAATTTTTTTCCTTGTATTCTCTATAGATCTTCTCTTCTATGCTCCAAACCACTCTCTGGTCCTGAGCGGTTTCATTCTATTCCTTTGGGGACCCCCAGCCAGAACCCACAGCCGGTAATTCTCTTTACTAAACAGGTATTCAACATCCCACCCAACTGAGGTGTATTTTGAGCTGGAATAAAAATATGGTCTGGCCAGGGTTCCCCAAGAAACAGACTTTAAAACTTCCAGCCCTCCATCCTCCCTCACTCATTCATCTCAGTGAAAATCTTGTTTCTCTGGTTTCGTCAGTTTTTTTTTGCAGGATGTAAATATGCACTACGTCATTTCAATCCCTTCTGTTAGTTCGTTGTTGGGTTTTTTGTCTCTTTCTTTGTCCGTTTGCAGATCCAAACACTTTTTTTTGTGAAGACCTGCTCCAAATGCAAAACTATGGCTCTTCTTTGAGTATATTATTGTCAGAAAAAAACATGTTTTGTAAAAATTTTGATGATGAAATCAGAAATAAAGTAATTTAAAGATCTAATGTATGAAATGCATTGTCCACGTTTCAGTTTATTTAGAAAGCCATGATAACGCACAGCTCTGCCTGACCCAGAGCAAGTGATCCCATTTACACCCTGTCACTTTATGTGTCTTGAGTATCAGGATAATATCTGGGTAAAGACACTTGAACACACCAAGGCACACTTAAGCCAGATTTAAATGACTCACACCACAGGAGAACAGGAGAAGGTATGACATGTTACAGCAGTGTGAACACACATTCTTCATTCCAAGAGTCACTACCCAAAACCCCTCCCACTACCATCACAGCGCACCCTGCTATTCTGCGCATGGAAGAGATGCCCTTCAGCAGTTACAGCATCACTGCTCTTTCAGTTCAAATCCTGATATGAGTTTCATTTTAATTTCATATCCCACTCTGGATGTTCAAATAAAGCTCCCCTTTGATTAAACTTCACCTCACCTTGTTGCTTTTCACCATCTCACTACAACAGACCCTTTAGCATGTAGTATAACATGGTTGTGCTGCCATCACAATTGTTTGCTTTCTAATGTGTTCTAACTGCTGATGTAACACTGCATGATAATGTTGATTAATGTTTACAGCTGACATGTCATTATCTTTACATTTAGAGTATATGCATATGTTTTACATTTGGCAATAGGTCCATAACTAAATTACACTAAAGTCAGGCTGCACCCAGGTAGTTGACTCACCTACTGATGGACGAATGGAACGGAATGCAGGACACTCAAAAGCACAACACAAAGAACAAAGGACTTACTGTTTGAGGAGCAACACTGGAAAAAAATATTTTGCACAAATACTTTGTGAAGTATTTAGTGTCCACCCACTGTAACTACTATGGGACCCTAACCTCAGCAACCCCAGCTTGTGCTGCCGTACAACAAACAATCATCCTGTTGAGCAAGTCAAAGTAAAATGAGTGACACCAGCATCAAGGTGAACATCATCTCACTGATGAGGAAATGTTTAGCTGCTCTGCTTTCAGGCATCACAATCGGAGAAACACATGAAGAATTCACAGCACAAAGTAGTGGACTGTCAAATTTTTGTGTGGAATGCTAGCGCATGAGCAAAAAGCTCACAGAGCGACAAGTATAACGGTTACAAACTTCCCCCAATGGGATAAATGTGGTTTATGATGTCAGTGATGCAGAGGGTCATTATTTGTTTCTTGCAAACCCTGTTTCTTGCAAAATTGTGTAAAAATGCAAAATCAGAAACATAAGGAGCAGTGTAATTGACTGGTTGTTGCATATGACTTGATTTGCAAATTTGCCACATATCATGTTTTGGTTTCAGTCTGACCGGTGACGCATTTAACTACAAGTGTAAACACGAGCCTAAAAGATAATCAGGATACAATACAGATAATAGTCACATGAAATGGGGGTGGTGGTGGCCTAGTGGGTAGACTAATTGCCTCTGGACCAGGAAGCCATGGGTTCGAATCCTGCCTTCAGCACACAAGTTGTTCCAGGGAGACTGCCCCTTGTAGTTAAGGAATGGAAGTTGCGTTGGATAATTGCCGTAAATGTATATGTAGTCTTTTGCAACCAAGGAACTCACAAGCAAACATTAATTAAACCTCTGACACTCTTAAAAAAACATTTTAGTTCCAAGTTTGTTAATGAGATGTGAGTGTGAAGGATGTTTTAAAGGTTTTATGAACATTCACATAATTTAAAGACTAATTTTATTGTTTCTTACTCAAACCATTACATAACATGGAGCTCACACATCTTATTTACAAAAAAAGGAAAAATGGCTAAGCCATCCACTGAAAGATTCTTTGGGGAAGCAAAATGATTCTTCTTTGGCTTCATGCAAAGAATCCTTTTTTGGCTCTGTGCTTGCCTGCAGATCTTTCAAGGCTCTGTAGATAGGTCACCAGCCTCATAGTTATTCTGTGGGCTTCACTGTTGCCCTTTATAGCAGTGTGGTGGCCGGGTTCCTTTACAAACACCAGTTTGGGGAGGGGTGACATACAGAATGGACAAGAAAGACGTTATCTTAGCAGTGGGATGACAGCCGGGACCAAAACCACAGAGCTGAGGACCTCCTGCTCCCTGAGGCATCACAGGCAACTCTGGGGAGCGGAACGACCACAGGCAAATGCAGATCAGCCACCAACTGCTAGGCAGCCCAGACTGAAGTGGCCAGCAGCAGTAGGAAAGAAGCTGGAAATCCAATTGACAAGGATGTAGACAAAATATTGGTTATGTGCAGGGATTGACATAAGCGCTACACAAGCAAGAATTGGCCTTTGTGGTACGACAAATGCGCACCAGTTTTCCGTCTTCACTGCGCAAATGCGTACCAAATTGGAGTAACTTCATACTGGATCTCTAAGTACCACCACTCAGGAAAGGAAAACCTTAAAAAGAAAAATAATAATGACGTTTAAAAATATGATTCCAGCCGGTCAGCGGAGCCTCGCTTCTGCCCTAATCAAAATTCAGTCAGAGCAGAGCAGGTCTGATATCAGTGCTTCTGTCACTGCGTGCCCCGCCCCGCCCCCTCGACTTCACGGCCCGCCCCCTCGACTTCACGACCCGCCCCCCTCGACTTCACGGCCCGCCCCGCCACGAGATCCGTTCTCCAGTCCAGAGAGGAGAGATCTGCCCTGTGGTTTTGGAGATCCCATGCGATGCTGGGTTACACTCCAGATCCGAGTTCTGTCTGTCAGGCTGTGAGGAAAATCCTGAACTCGGAAACTCGAGTGACTCTGTCAGCGCGCCTTCCTCACTTCGACCAGTTAGTGGCGAGAAAGCAGACACACACATCATATTAGAATGTTGATTTAAATTTTTTGGTGTCAAATAATCCCTGTGGGTGACTAGAAAATATATCTATCTATGCGCATGCACGAATGGGGTGGGGGGGGTTCGGTGGGAGTGTGCGCACATGATAAGGTGAAAATTTGGGTGCTTACCTATTCATTAATGTAGGTACTCATTACAGTACTACAGCTAGAAAATTATGTCAACCCCTGACTATAATGTACTGTTACTATACTACAATATACTGTACAGCTATCATTAAAACATTAACAGAAAAGCAGATTTGTTGATGTGTCATCATCAGAGGCACAAGTCGACAACCCCTGAGAGAGGTCGACAAGTTGTGTGTTTTTTCCTCTCTCTTGCAATATCTGCCTCTGTTTGACTTGCACTGACATGCGTTCCTTGGTTTAACCAATTATTGTAGACATGGCAGCAGAGGCAGGGTTTTTTCTTGTTTTTTTTGTTCTTTTTTCCCTTAAAAAGCGACCTTGGGAAAGGCGCTATATAAATGTAACTTATTATTACTATTATTATTACTTATTTTATAGTACACTTCTACGAAATGAAGCATAAGAGCATTGTATTAAATATGTATGTAACTTCTTCTGTCATAAAAGTACCTCGGGCATTTTGCCTTACAAATAAGGCCGTCAAAGAGAACTAACTAGTTTAAGAATTTCTTATTATAAAAACAGAAACAGTCTTAAAGAGTTCATACACACACACCTGTCCATACCTGAGTGTGCTGAGTGAGCAGTGTGGATCCTTCAGTCTAGCAGAGAGCAGCTTCTCTCCTGACGTTCCTGGGTGATTGTAGGTCAGATCTAGTTCTTTCAGGTGTGAGGGGTTTGAACTCAGAGCTGAATCCAAAGAAGAACATCCTTTCTCTGTAATCATACACCCAGATAATCTGTAGAAATAGAGAATGTGAGTGAGAGAGAGAGAGAATTCAAAATTACTTTATTGTAATTTGCTGTTGTATCACAGCAGCAGGTCTGAAAATGTCCTTAACAGTAATTTCATTCATTTTTGGGTAAAAAACATGATCCAACTTAAGTATGTGATTATTGTCTCGTGCTTCTGATTGGTTCTTGTGTCCCCACCCCCACATGTCTCCAGGTATAAAAACACAGCCGGTCCAATAGTCCTGGGTGCAGTCACTTAACTCCTTACCATCGTGTTTCTCCTCAAGTTTCCTGTGGAATACCCTCTCTTGTGCTTATCTGCAAAGGGACAGCTACTGTGGCTGAGGTGTAAGGAGTCCTGTATACATCTCTATGCTTTGTGAACTCTGATTTGGAATCCATCCAGGGTTTATATTAATGGTTGATGGATTTAAGAATCTTCTTAGAGGACACAAACACTGCTCAAGCAGCAGAGAAATTTAACTCTGTCTGAACTATGTAGATATACATGTAGGATTTACATTTGCACTCACTAGAAACGTCATTTGTAAAAAATAAAAAATAAAAAAACTCACACTAAAGTGTGAAAAATGTATAATTCAGTAAAGAAGTCACAGAAATCTGACCTGAGATTCTCCAGTTTACAATGTGAACTCTTCAGTCCAGCACAGAGCAGCTCCACGCCTGAATCCTGCAGGTCATTGTTACTGAGGTCCAACTCTTTCAGGGAGCACTTCTCCAGTTTCAAAACGAATCCCAGATTTTCACACGTCTTTACTCCAAGATTACATAAAGGCAATCTATAAAGAGAGAAAAAACAACACATTTTTACAATAGACAACAGACGTTTTTGAACGGACCACAAAAACGTTTAGAAGAGAAGAAATTCTCTAATATTTTCATTAGTTTCTGATGATGGTCTGTAAAGCAATGTTGTCTTTCAAAAAAATCATCATAATATAACAGTACATTACCATGTACACACTGATAATCATGCTTTATCCAGCATAATTGATTAATATTGTCATGACCAGGGTTCCCACGTGTCCTTGAAATCCTTGAAAGTTTTTGAATCTGAACAAATAAGTTCAAGGCCCTGGAAAGTTTTTGAAAACAGGCAAAAAAAAGACACTGTCCTTGAAAGTCCTTGAATATTTTTTGGGAATTGAAATTTCATGGATGATGACTGCTGTCAACATGTTATTATTTTGCCACCACAAGTTTGTTTAAAATTATGCCTATGCCAACTTTTCATTTGCAAAAGTTTATTTGTTCTTCTGTAGATTTTCGGCACAACATTCTTGTTTCCTTTATGTAGTCAACGTAACGTGTGCATAGCCGCTTGCAAGGCAAGCACACTATTGTTCTTCTTAGGTTTTATCTTTATTTTTTTTCCGTTCACCCGTTTTTTGGCCCGCTACTCCTCCCAGGCCTTTCGAGATAGAGACACCGTTCCAAC
>JBBPCY010000035.1:779346-804346 GCA_037974405.1 Brachyalestes nurse | reverse complement strand
TTTTAATTGTTTTATTATGGAAGGGATTTGCAAAAGGCCAGAATCTGCAGAAGTAAGACATGATAAACAGACAGTCAGGGAGGTACACAGAGCCTTTAAAAGCATTTAGAGCTTAATAACATACAAATGTATGTACGTAAATGTCTCAAATGATATATGTAGCCAGTATCACTCCTTCAAAACAGGAGCAAAGTGAGTTCTGTTTTGAATTGCACTGCCACAGTGTGCTATAGTAGAGGATACATTTAATTAAGCCCAATTAAAGGTTATTTTTACAACTTTTATTTTGATTTTTAAATTAAAAGAACAGTTAACATTTCAGACGTTTTTTTGTTTTGACATAGATGGAATAAATGTTTCTCTGTGATGGAAATGCGCGTTTTTCTTTATTTCCTTTTTACATTTACAATTTTTAAGCAGATCTGACTGCAAAGGGTCTGAGATGCAAAGGGTCTTAATACTATTTTAGTACTAATAACACAGGTCAAGTTTATGTGGGTTTTGTAGTGTTTTTCATGCTGATTTTGAATCTGTGTTTAATTTTTCCCGCATGTACAGTTTTTGTGATGAAGCTAGTTCTATATTGCATGATAGTTGGTATAATTAGCATATAATCATCATATGCTAAGCATTTTTGAAGGAACAGTGGTAGCTGACTGACACTGATCATTATATCTATGCCACAGTGTGCGCCTGTCTGACTTCACACTAAAAATATTGAAACCGTTACTTGATTGGTGCCTGCTGTTTAATAAAAAACGAATGCAAGTCTATTGCAAATCTAATATTACTCATAATTCATGAGTAAAAACTGAAAGCAGATCTGAAATCAGCATGAACTGGTTTAGAAAAGTGTGTTGTGGTTTCTGATGATTACAAAAACAAAATTGCTGACCTGTGTAATCAGCATTCAAGATTTGTTTGTGACATCCACTAGGAAATATGTGATACTGCTGACAAGCCTGTAAAATAAAAATAGAAAATACTCCCAATTTTTAATTTAATTGATTCTAATAGATTTTGTACATTACCATTCAAATGTTTGAAATGAATGTTTTCAATAGTACAAAACCATTTGGGCTTCAGACATGTGGATAAAATCAGTTTAGTGACCTAAACAGGTCGAGTTTTATAGATAATTAGTGGGACTCTGGGAAGCCCAATTCAGCTCAGCAGTTAGAGGTCTAATGTCCTTTTTGGATGGGCTATGTAGGAAAAACACAAAAATGTACAGAATATAGTAGGACTGGCTTTGGGAATATGTCTTAAAAAGACCTCCTGATGTATAGTTTATACCATCTAAAAGCTGGAAATTGAAAGGACAATGGTTGTCTCTAATGCTTTAAGATTTGTATAATTTAAAGTTCCAAACACAATGAAGATACAACACAGTCTCAGGGAGGGCGGAAGAGAAGAAGTGGCATGAAATACTATCTGAAAAATACATAAATGAATAAAAACAGAGACATCCTATTTCACCAGCAGACAAGTTCCATCAGCTTAGCGTAATGCGCAGGATGTACGACTCTCCGCAGAGACTAAATTCTGTTAGAGATGCAAAAATGAAATAGGCTCTCCATCACACGTTCTGCTCCTGCTCTCATATAAACAGGTTCTGGAGCCTCAGAGACTCCCTTAAACCCACAGATGAGTTTTTGGGCTACGTCTATGAGGGTAGAATTCTGGCAATCTTGTCATGAGGTGACCAGGTTCAGTACTAACACTAACTTCAGTTAAAATTACTTCCAGAAAAAAACCCCATGATTTCATACCAACAAGACAGTAAAAATGAACCTATTTCATAAAGATACTCAACTCCAGTGTCCAAGGAATTTGGCTTTTCTATTGCAGAAGCCATTCCATGACACAATAAAATGCTTAGCCTACATCTTACATGCCCACATGCAAGATACATCGTTTTTGTAATTAGCATGAAAGTACCAGCTTTGGTTTATATTGTTCATTATTTGATTAGACATGATACAACATATTCATAATTAAGGGATTCTTTTTGCAAACATCCACTGTGCCAGAGGTCTTTTAACACATTCTCTGTCAAATTGGGACTCTCACAACACTTATAATTAACTTTTAAATTAGACAACAATATGCTGTGATGTGCATGTGTTGACCCCTGAGTAAATAAAGGTGCAAAAGTCTGTGCAAATGTTTTGAGCCACCTCTCATTTCTTTACGTTTTGCTATGAATCACTTTGCTGGTACAAAAATATGGTTTTATGCTTGTCATGTCTTTGGCATGCTGAGTAAGAAATGAGAGCAAACATTGTACTATGTTAAACTATAAAGTGCCTAAAAATACTGGCCAGGTTTAGGGACTGAACTAAAAAAGAGCCTTTAAAAAGTCCTACAAGACTTCAGTATTAGACTACAAAACTACAAGACAACAATATTATTGTAGTCTTGTTCCTCAAGACTACAATAAAAATAAGCAGGTCAGTCTCTTTGGAAGTAAAATATGAAGAAATGAGGGGTGTCTCAAAACTTTTTCACAGTTCTGTATACCAAATAAACTATTTATTAATGTATTTATATTTATATATATAGTAATATCAACATGTTCAATACATATTAATACAACTCCATTTCCAAAAAAAAATAAATCTATTGAAAGTGGAACAAGCATAACATATGAAATTGTTGTCCTTTTGAATGTGATGCCAGTAACACATTTCAGAAAGGTTGGGACATGGGCATGTTTACCACTGTGTTGCATCACCTCTTCTTCCAACAACACTCTGTAAACATCTGGGAACTGAGGAGGCCAATTACTGGAGTTCTGAAAGCGAACTGTTGTCCCATTTTTGCCTGATACAGGATTTCATCTGCTCAACAGGGTCTCCTTTGTCACATTTTTCATTTCATGATATGGCAAATCTTTTCAGTTGGTGACCGGTCTGGACTGCAGGCTGGCCAGTTTAGCAGATGAACTCTTCTACTCTACTGCAGAATGCAATTTGGCAACATCTTGTTGAGATAAGTAAAGAAAGGAAGGCCTTTCTTGAATATATGTTATCTGGATGACAGCAAAAATTGCACCAAAACATGTTTATATCATCCAGAACTAATAGGACCTTCTCAGGTCTCCAAGCTACTCATGCCATGTGCACTAGTTGCTCAGTGCTCTCTCAACATTCATAATACACTAAAAAAATCATCATGAAAGCATATTGTGACAATGTATATCGTGATAACGACTAAATAATATGTTTAATGTTTAAATGTTTAATGATGGTCAATGGAATTTTTTACCTTGGAACAGGACCTTGACTGAGAAAAGAATGAGGAGCCTGGTTTTAGAACCATTTAATTCACAATTTATCAATTCCAGCGGTTCTGTAAGTTCTAGAACAACTGCCTTAAAAAACCTTTGAAGAACTATTATTTTTAAAGAGTTGTTTAAACTTTGGGCCCTCACACCAATTTTGAACATAGCAATAGTCACTTTACTCTAAGTTGTTAGTATTCTAATATGAAAAACAACATTAAAAACACACACTTGAAGCAACACTTTACAGACCTGTTGTACAGCAACAACACAGTTTTGTGACCTGTAATGATCTATGGCTGTGATGTTATTCGTGATAATGCACTCCCACTCCTGTTCTATTGCCTTAGTAGGATAAAACCAAATGACCTGAGTACAGGAATGAACTCTCCAGTCATTTCCCATAAACAATGGCTTACTGAAGCCTCTGCATGTGGCACTAGGAGTGAAGTTCTTTAGCAAAAGAGTCGTGAAAAACGCATTTAATGTTCCCTCTATAAATGCTATAATTGCCAATAGCAAGTGTTTTGCTATGGAGGAGAAAAGAAGCAATGTGTTACCATGTCTCTTGATGTCGTGAAGAGAAATCAGCTCTTAAAAGATCCTGTGTAGCTTAAAAGCCTGAGACATTTGAGAAAATATAGGAAAATGTTTTACTTTCATGTCGACTTCAATGTCCCTCACAGATTCAAGCTGCAACCACTGATATGCAGACTGAAACCCACAGCACCATATATATAGTCATGCTAGCTGCATAACTGTGGGCCCCAGAGTCAAGTTAGCTTCATAACTGTGAGCCTTATTGCCATGCTAGGTTTGTAATATTGTGCATTACAGCCATGCTAGCTTAATTACTGTGAACCTTATGGCCACATAGGCTGCGTAACTGTGAGTCTTATAACCAAGCTAGCTTTATAACTGTGAGCCTTATAGACACATTAGCTGCATAACTGTGAGCCTTACACCCACGCTAGCTTCATAAATGTGAACCTTACAGTCATGCTATAACACTGAGCCTTAAATATACCTTTAGTTAATAAATGCAGCATATAATTACTTCATGCATTGATGCGTCGGTTAAGGTGAACGTGACAAACTGCAGTTAGGATCAGACAGGAGCTTATTTGGAGATATGACTTTATTATTTACTGAAGTATTAATTATAAACTATAAAAACATCACATGCACCACTCTTGGTGGGTAAGAACTACTGAAGTTTTCCTTGGTTTTGTCCAGACTCCCTTATTCCAACAGGAGCTAATCACATTATGGGCATTGTACGTATAAATTGTAATTTATGGAAAACATAAAACACTACACTGATATTATATAATGAAAGTAGGGCATTTAAGGAGAAGCATGCGTTGGTGATTTCCTCATCTCAAACAATTCACTGAAACAAAAGCCAACAACAGTGGTGAGTACACCACAACAAAAAATGTCAGTGTCTCAATAACGTGCCATGTGCCCTGAAGCATCAGTTACAGCTTGACGTCTCATGCTGTTCACAAGTCGACTTATTGGCTGCTGAGTCATGGCATCCCACTCTTCTTAAAGGGCAGCCCTCAGGTCATTGAGGTTGTGGGGTACAGAGTTACGAGCAACTCAGCTCATCCCACAGGTTTTCTATGTGATTCAGGTCTGGAGAAAGTGCAGGCCACTTCATTCCCAGTCTCCTGCAGCTCCTCCCTAATGATGCGACCTCGATGAGCTGGAGCATTGTCGTCCATGAAGATGAAATTAGGCCTGTGTTGTTCATGCAGGGACACAATGACTGGATTAGTGACATTATTCAGGTAGTATGGACTTGTCACTGTACCATTCACAAAGTGTAGGGCAGTTCTGTATTGACTAGACACACCTGCCCACACTGTAACACCAGCTTCACCAGTGGCTGACGCATAGCACTCTCTTTTGACGAATTGTTGGCGGCCATCATTGCTGCTCGATGTAAATAATCTTTCATCAGAGAACAGCGCTGAGGCCCACTGGTTCCTCGTCCAGCGTAAATGCTCCCTGGCCCATGCAAAACGATGACACCTGTGCCTGGTGGTGTGGTCAGGTACTCTTGCAGGTCGTCTAGCACACAGATCACGCTAATGTAAATGGTTTCAACTGGTCTGACATGACACTTGGATGACACCTCCCTTAAATGTGCCTGGAGTTGAGTAGCATTCATCAACCAGTTCCGTAGGACACTATTCACAATGAAGCGGTCATCAGTGTGGGATGTGGCCAAAGGACGTCCACTTCTATTCCTTTCTGTGACTCTTTCAGTCTCTCTGTATTTCTGTTACAACCTGCTGATGACACTCTGTGACACTCTAAGCTCAGTGGCCACTTCAGTCTAAGAACATCCTTTTGAAACCTCGCAATGGCGAGGTACTGTTGATCAGTTGTTAGGTGTCGTCTTGGTCTCATGACATCAAAATGTGAACAGCATGAAGAGGAGGACTGTTAAAATACTAATTCTGATTGAACAAGGAGCTTAATTGCCATTAAGCTCCCTATCAGAGAACAGCAAGTTGTGTACTGAAACATTGAACAGTTGGGCATGTACATTCAAACGTGTAGGGAAGGTCACCTGTAAAGCTTATAGTGCATTTTAGGTTCATCCTGACATTTCACCAGAAAGAAGAATATCCCTAATGTTTTGTAAGTATATATATATATATATATACACACATATATATATATATATACATATATATATATAAGGGCTATAATGACACACCAAACCCACAATTCGTTTCGTTTCGCGATTTTTGATTCGATTCATATCACAATTAATTTGCGGTGAAGGAGAGGAGAAATTTTGAGGCGCCATTTTGCTTGGAGACACCTTATCTTTACCACAAAATAATAAACCAATAAACACTTAAATACCGCTTCCTTTCCATTCATACTGAGGACAAGGCTTCGGTGAACCGCACAAAGAGTTGAGCTGAGTGTCGCGAATTCTTTTTTGTGTTGTATATCGTTACAGCCCTAATATATATATATATATATAGACACACACAGAATGCAAAGAATCAAACCTACTGATAGCGATGTTAAAAATGAATTGTGTGGATTAATAAATTAAACAAAGTATTAACTTTAACAATCTCCCACATAAAGGATCAGATACAGGATCAAGTGTAAATATTTTAACTGTACTGACATTAAAACCTTCAGCACCAAATTGGTGTCTAGACTTTATGGATTTAATACCATAAAGTGAGTCGAGTAATAGTTTTGAACACCCCCTCACACGCACACACACGGCTTGCTATAAAAGAAGCAGGATTCCTGTGTTAACATCCCTAAAACAAAACTCCCACAGAGAAAGACTCAGACATTCACTTTCTCTCACCAGTTCAATAAAATGTGCGTCGCAAATGTGCCAGCCGGGGTCAGCAGCCATCGAATTTAATGAAACAGAGAGCTGGTAAAGCAACAGTTTAATGCCTGTTTTTGTACCTTAGCCCATTAGCATCGTCTCCGCTGTGGGAGATTAGTCTGTTTGATTCATGTCACAGAACATGGAGCGAAACAGGCTTTCATTTGTTGTTCTGCTGCAGCACTATTTCGCTAAAGGGAAAAAGTCCAGTAAAAAAAGCAAAGTGAGACAGATGTTTGCTCCTAAGGCTTACATTTTTTTTCTTTCTGATCTGCACAACTGACAGTCTTGGTGAGGTGTTTTGATAATGAAACAAGCACATTTCTAGTCAGCTGGTCAAAGACAGTATTCTCTGAACATAAAAATGTCAGTACAGTCAAAAGCCTGGAACAGCATGGCGTGTAAAGGCGGTAATTTGACACATGATTTTTAAATCACTATAAAAAGAGGTCTGATAGAGAAGCAGTGGTGATCAGAACAACATACATTCATTATGTACCTAAACAGTGAGTTAAAGGCAGTGTGAATAACTGAAGTAGCAGATCAGCTTCAGCACAACATGTGAACTAAATGAAAGCAGTTCAATGCTGCAGTGTTGAAAACGACGCCACTGTGAAGCTCAGCCGCTAGAGAACACAAGCAGTTCAATAACAAAGCACCAAACATACAGTAGTGTTGGTGCGGCTTCACAGCAAACTAAGAAACAATAGAAGGCTCCAGGAACCCCAGGTCTAGTTGTGAGGAGTCTGCTTGGATGGTGTAGAGAAGGAACTGCCAAGCTTAGTTTTAGCACATGCCTAGGGGACACCAGGTCCACACAATTCATTCAAACTGGTCAGCATCTTCGTGCTGAAAAGGAGCTCCCAGGAGTACAATTTTCAGAGATCCAAACTAACAAAGCAAAAACAAGCCATGCAAGCTGGAGGGAAAAGATGCAGAACATATGTAACTGATCAGGTAAGAGGGAGAAACCAAAGTGCCTGGGAAAGCAGGGGGAATGGGAGGTGCCAGACTCAGATCTTCTGTGATTCACATGGCTGGGGGCGTGGCACCTGAAACATGGGCATCACAGTATGGGTTTTCTTTCTTTTTTTTTTTTTTATAAATGATATAACTATATTTGAAGGGTGCCAATAAAAGAGCGGACTTGCTTTTCTTAAAATAAATAATTGAATAAATGAATTAACAAAACTTAAAAACATTTTTGAACCATTAAGTAAGAGATATAGAGAATGAAAGGCTTCTTTAAAAAATATATTTTCCCTTTACTTTACTTTACAGACCTGTTGTAAAGCAACAGCACATTTTTGTGACTTGTGATGATCCATAGCCATGAGGTTTTTTGTGATAATGCACTCCCACCGCTGTTCTATTGCCTAAGTAAGATAAAACCAAATGACCTGAGTACAGAAACGAACAGCTTACTGAAGTCTCTATATGTTGCATTATTGTAGGAGCCTAGCTCTGTAGCAAAAGCATTGCTGTCACATCAGAAACACTTTTTATATTGGCAGAATGTGTGGAGCCATGAAAAATTTATTTTTTAAAGATTCCCTCTATGAATGCTATAATTGCCGGTAGCAAGTGTTATCCTTAGGAGGAGAAAAAAAACAGCGTTACCATGTCCCTTGATGTCATGAAGAGAAACCAACTCCCTTCTTACAATATAAAATTGTAGAGCTGACTGGTCTTGCTTTTCTTAAAATGAATAATTTCTTTTAAAACAGTTTATTCAAAACAATAGCTTAATTTCTTCATACGTAACCCTAAAAGCAATAGCAGATAAACTGGCTCCAATAACTATGGCTTTTTTAAACAATAGTTTTTCAGAAATATACTTGTGAGAATGCAAACCCTTTGTCAGAAGCTCCCGACACGATGTAGGCTGTGCATCGTCTTCAAAATGCTTGGCCCCTGTGATTGCTGCTAGCAGCCATAATTCTGATCTATACTCCACACATCAAAGAGCTGGGAGTGAAGCGCTCTCTTTAAGGTGCACTTTCATTTCAACCTATTGAGCCTGTGGTCCAGTGAGGGCACTCACGTGCTCACAGAGAGACGAGTGGCGGCGTAAAGCAGGAGCAGCTTTTCTCCAGCGCCGCAGTGGTGCAGTAATATTGCCCAGGATGAATTACACTTACAGAGTGTCTGTGCCTCTGCCGTGAGCCTCGGTGGCCTTGTGTGAGGTGTGAAGGGGTCAGTCGAACGCTGTGGAGTGAATTTACTGTCTGATAGTTACCCTCATCTGCCCTCTCTTCACTGCATGACTTTCCTCTATAAACTCTTTTAACCTTTTCACCAAACCGAGAGAGAGGGACTTTCAGCTTTTAGGGAGAATTCTAAAGAGAGAGAGAGAGAGAGAGAGAGAAGGAGAGAGAAGGAGAGAGAAGGAGGGGTAAGATGAAAGAGAAGAAGGGAAGAAAGACAGAAAGGACAGGGAGTATGAGTGAGAGAAAGGCAAAGAAAGAAAGAAGGAAGAAGAAAAAGAGATGGAGAGGGGTTAAGCTTGAAAGAACGAGAAAAAATTAAGGAGAGGAGAGGCAAGAAGAAAGAGAGAGAATGAGAGAAAGGACAGGGTGGAAAAGAGAGAAAGAGAGAGAGAGAAAGAAAGAAAGTGAGAAAAAGAGAGAATAAAAGAATAGAGAGGATGGAAAAGAGACAGAGAGGAAGGAGTAAGAAAAAAGAGATTGCCAGAATGAGATAAAGGAGAGGGAGGAAAAAAGAAAAAGAAAGAGAGAGAGGAAGAAAGTGAGAAAATAAGATAAATGAGAAGCAGAATGAGAGAGAATGAGAGAGAGAGAGAGTGTGTGAGACAGGGGTGAGAAAGAGAGAGAATATGAGAAAGGGGCAAGAGAGTGAGAGAGACAGAGAATGAGAGGGGCAGAGGGGGTGAAAAAGAGAGAAAGAGAGAGAGAATGAGAGAGAGAGAGAGAGAGAGAGAGAGAGAGCTCTGATGACATTTACCTTATGTGGCCTCAAAAACGAATTATAATTTGTGGAGTAATGCAGCTCCCTCTCGTAAATGAGAAGCTAAAGAAATGATGGATGGCGATAATCTGAGCAGCCAGCAGAGCACGTCGGCAGCCTGCTCACCCATGCAGCCATGTTTAAACACACAGCAAGAGGAAAGCAGTGAAAATGGAGGCCCAAAATAACTCCGCTTGACTAATAGTTTCAGAGGGAAATCAAAGAAAATGGTCTTTCTCTGCAAAAACTAATGAGAATGAACATTAATGAGAACATATACAGAATCAATCAGGAGAAATGCTTTCTAAGGCCTGGGTGAAGACCCATGATATTCCAATCTCTGGAGATAGACGAGTAGAAAAGTGGCAATTTAAGCCTTTTTTAATTCATTTTTTGTAATATGTACATAATGTGAAGGCATTCATACACTGAGCCATTTGCAGCTGGACACATTACAATCCCTTTATAATAAACACAAGTACTAAACACAGTATGATAGGACTAACCAAGTAAATAAGTAATAAATAAATCAAAAAGTAACTAAGTGGAAGACTCAATTAACCTGAGCAAACATATTAAATATGCAGAAATAATAGATGTAAAGACAAAAATGAATAAAAACTCAAAGCTCAAACAAAAATAAAAAAGATTTGTATAAATGTATAATTAAAAAAAAGAAAAAAGAAATGAAAAAAGTACCATTGGTAAAATACTGAAATTGCCCTAAAATAATAATAAACTAAATTATTGCTCTAAAATAAATAAATACATTTGAGTTTACCTTGGGAATCTTGTACTTTAAGTGACAGCTGATACATTTTTAGATATATATTTTTTTGCTGTCACTACAGGAAAATATTGGCCGTGTATGAAACAGTAGTCTGGATATTCTGTCAGAAATCTCTGGAAATCAACTATGAATCAGTTTGAGTTTAGCTTGAGCTGAGTTTACCTGCGGAGAGCTTCATTTTTCACCTTGAGCTGCTTCTGTCACAGAATAATGGCCTGTGTTTTTCCTGAGCTTTGTCGGTGATAAGCCTTGCATAAAGCCCTCAGCCCTCCGTGAGCTCTGACAGAGAGCGTCATCAGGATTAGGCGCTTTGCTCCACTCTTCCCAGCTGATGAATGCAAATGGAGATTGAACTGTGGAAAGGGGGGAAAATCCTTTTATCACAATTGTCAATATTAATCATTCCGATGGAAATTGCGTGAAATGAACATTGTGCATCCACCAAACACTCCGGCTCTCAGGCTGTGGTTCTTCAGCCATACTTGGCCCTGGGCAGAGCACTGGAAACACCAAAGGGTCGTCCAAGGTAGAGCAGCGGTCGAACCGTCTCTAATCAGCCTGCATGATACATTTAACGTCCAGTGTGTACCATCTGCTAAACTGTAATTGACCATATTTAACGAACATACTCCAGATGACATATGAACAACAGCTGTAATGAGTGTAATTAAGAATGCGTAATAGATACAGCTCCTCAAACATAGATTAGAGTAAAATTAAACGGTTGAGTATGAACTGAAAATACCTTTTAGTCAAGGGCAAGGTTTAACCCATTATTCTCCAGAGTACTTTCTCCCTAACTGCCTGAAAGACTTATTAAAGAGTGGTATAATGAATTATTCAGAAACTACTATAAGACGCATATATAAATTATGATGTTATGAGAATGATGAATTAATGACGGGAACTGGTATATTCAAATTAGGATTGAAAATGTATGGCTTGGAGAACCCCATGAAACTTTGGAAAATTTAGGTTTTTAAAAAAATAGACCCTCACAAACATATTAAATTTTTAAGACACCTCAATCAGAAACTGGGTAATGACATTTTAAAGGCAAGGCAAAACTGAAAATCACATTTAAAGAGTAATTTATTTGCATTCCATCAGTGTTGTGTTTTATCAGGAAGGAATTGTGATTTAGGTTTACCAAACATTAAGCATGGTGGCTCTCATCTCTTAATGAAATTGTATTTATGTTCAACTAATTAAAGGCTTTTAAAAACTAGTGGAGATGAAATGGACCATGGCAAAAAGTGGTGAGGACATGGTACAATTTCCAACATGAAAGATGTCTATGGACATAAGAAATACTAATATTGTGCTACAGTCTCTGGTTAAGCTGCTGCAGACAGCCTCCTTTCTTCACAGGAACTGCTTAACTTCATTCACTTTCAGTTTCAGTTTCGATTTTTAGACTGTTTGAAATATACTTCATTCACAATCATTGTTTTTGTTCCAACACCATAACTTATTGCTCTTAGCTAAGTTATGATTGGACAATCAGTATTTGGGAAAAGGACTGATGGAGACAGTATTTCTTCTGTAAGGTCAAATCAAGTGGTCTGCCTACAAAGCTATTCAATTTTACCAATAATGAGGGTATGATGTGGTATATGCCAATATATTACAATTGTTCTGAACACAGAGTAAAAACAAAAATCTTTGGGAAAACTAATTTAGCTAGTTGTAAACTTCAATATTCATAATCAATGACCCAGTTTATACCTAGTCATTTAATGCAATGACTGTCTGAATTGCAAATGGTACATTTTTACATCTACATGCATTTATACTTGCTGCTCAAATACATGTCTGATGGATCTGAAATCTGATTACCATGTGGTAAGTAATATGCATGAGGTGAGCAAAAAGCAATAAGGTGAAGTAAAGGTTAACCAGTTCTTCTTTGAAGGTGACTAGCTTAAGTAAAGTATCAAATTAAACTTACAAAAGAAACTCATGTAATATTACTGAATATACTAAATTATAAATTAAAAAGAATAAATATAAATACATTATGCAATTTTATGTACAGTATTTCAGTGTGGCCCAGTATTTCTTGTAGCTTCCATTAGAAACCTGGTTTGAATCAGTCCTTTATTAAATTAAATCAAGAACTGCTGATGGAATTTCACAAATCCATCAGTGAAAAAGGACACAGAGAAACTGTGAGAGAGAAAAAATGGCACTTCAAAACAGACCCAGGCAAATGTGCCAAAATTACAGACATTTTTGCTGCAGTGCCTTCATCAGCTGATGATGGTGGCAGTGGCAGTAGTGAACCTGTGGTAAGCTGGAACACTTAGACTAAGTTATGAGTAAAGGAACTCATTAACCACCCTTGGTAAATCTGTTCCACACCAGACAGTTAGTGGTGGTATATAAACTAGCTGTTTGCGAAGTTATGGTGATAAACAATTGTTTTATGGCCGTGCTGTCTCATTACATTTATAAACACAGGTAAAATAAGCTAATAATATCATCAGTGTCATCTCTAGGAGAACGACTATTTATAACACATTGTGTACACTTGCTAAGACAATAGATATTTAAGTTAGTTCCATGCTGAACTAAATCTTCTTATTTAAAGTGAGAGCCTTATTTTTTAACCACCATTCATCAACATTAACAGTGAGACAGCAGTTAATTATCTATTATTGTTTGTGGAAGCCAACTTTTGGAGCATGGTGTTAGAGGCAGCTTTTCTGTAGGTATTCATGAACAATACACAGACATGAAAGACATCCGCACATTAAAATCTCTCTCTCTCTCTCTCTTTCACATGCACACATACAGAATGCCTTCTTTTTCCCAAATATTCATTAAAATATTCAGCTACATCATTTTTAACTGGGGAAGTTCACAATTTATTGCATACTACGTTTATTGAATACTACTTTGTTGGTATACACATTCATGGGAGCGTGAAGATGGGTGGTGTGCGTAACTGTATGTGGTGGGCCATTCTACCCCAAAATGCCGGGGCCTTTTTTTTGTCCCAGTCTGCCTCTGTATGTATATACTCACACACATACATGCATGCACACACACATATATATGTTTCAGCAAGGATCAGGAAAGTCACTGGGGATCACAGGATGGTTCTAAAAATGTTTATTTATTAATTTTTGTGAAACAGAGCCTGTCATCATTAAAAGTATTGTAGAGAGATTATGTGAGCAAAGGCTTGGTGCAAAAAATGTCTCTGACAAGCTTCACAGTGTGTGGCTGCACTTAACCAAGCAGCACACCTAGCAGTTTGCTTCTTTCTTTTTTCAGCATTACATAATTATCCTCTAACTATACTGCAAAATACACATGAGACCTCATACACATTTCCGCCTATTACTGTTATTCAGCCGTTGTTCTCTGTGGGTAGCTGCTGTGCATGATAGTGTTACTCATGGTCTGTAATGGCAGCATGGTGGACTACAGAGGCAATCTTCCAGAGATATGAAGTTCACAGCCCCTGAAAAATGTGAAGAAACCTATCATCCTGTGTTTCATACATCTTTTGGTGGGATCCTAGCTTGAAAGGCTTGAGAAATACATCACTGCCAAAAATGTCACTTCTGGTAGCCTGCTTAGCAGTTTCTTCATAACTCTTCAGGATCCACAGGTTTTAGAACCCTGTATATTTCATGAGTATCATGATCTACATTCATTAAAATAGAATTATCCAAATACAATAAAGTTTGTCAGTGAAAACACTGAACATCGTTACAGTGTTGGGAGTTACAAAGTGCCAAAATGTGAAGTGCAGGCCTGGGACTGAGAACCGCCATCCTAGAAAGCATCTGATAAAACGACTGAATCTGATATTTCGGTCACACTCGGCAGTTCAGCAATAAGTGAGAAGAAACGCGTGCTAAATTTAGCGGAGCTAAATGAACTCCCCCTCAATGAGGTTCGTCCTACAGAGTTATATTTGATTCTCTTCCGAGCTGGCAATTAACACTGGAAGTGAAATTGCTGTGCGCTGAATTTGAGGGCTGGGCTTTAATCAGACTTTGCTCTAAAGTTTCAGGCTGGATGGCATAAAAGTTTGGAAAACCGAAGGGTAAACGGAGGGCGGTGATTAAAGGGGAAATCTGGCCAAAATGTTTGTAGCAAGCAGCTGTTAGCTTGGTTAGCATGTTAGCTTTTTATGAAGGGAAGAGTTTCTACAGTAAACAGACCTTCAAGGGTGACACAGATGGAGAATAGCTGAGTGTAAAGGTAATAAAATTCTCTATAATGGTTATTGCCATTGTTTAGGGCAATACCTGACAGAATGCTGTTGAACAGAATGAGGGAGACGAAGGAGAACAAGGACTATTGCTAAAGGGTGGCAGTAGATGGCCAGAAGTGGGTTTCAGGCCGTGTAGGAGAGATATATAGAGAAAAAAAGAGAGTCAGAGAAAGTGAAAATAGTTCCTGTCTGTTTCTCTTGTCCCTTTTGCTTCCCCTTACTTTAGCAGAGCTCAGATCAGCTGCAGATCTTCTTTTCTGCACTGGAGCGTCTCCCCAGTCACAAACTCCGTGCTCAGTTGACTCTGCAGTGAGGCCTTAGTATGAAACAGTTATTTTAACGCCCCATGCTTTGTAATGAGTGCCGCAAGCTGCCAATGCACCCCCTCCTACTAAGGATCTAAATGAGCTACTCTTAATATTCCAGCTCCAGCATCTTGCTCTCACATATACATGTATTTATTAGGGGTATAAAAATGTACTGATGCTGTAACCAGCATGAGGCGGGTTTATTGGTGTCTATGTACATACTGAAGCTTCAAGAACTGAGAGAAACTTCAAACTCCATAACAAGATCCATAAAATCTCACCAAGTAAAGCTTGAAAATAAAGAAATAAGAACTTCAATAGATACAAGAAAAGACTGACTGACTAGAACAGAATCAAGACAGATAACACAAGACAATGCAGTGGGCAATAACTGATAGGGATATGTACCACTAGCCAATCTCTAAAATCACTATTTTGTGCATGCTTTTATAGCGGTGAGCAGCAAAAAACATGCCACACTCTAAATTGGCCACAATTTAAGGATGCATGCTATGTTGTGGGAAGATAAAATTCAAAAATAAGAAATATGCAGGCCTTCAGTGATTTGTCTTAACACAGATCTGTCGTCGATTTTTCGCTCCCATATTTCCTGCTTTATTTTATTTCTGTCATATAGAAGCGCTGCCCCCACTTTGCCAGTAACACTTGTCCTCTTTCAGCTGTCTGCATTCTGTCTAGTGGCATTCTGTTATTTCAGGTATTGCCCTAAACAATGACAATAACTATTAAAGGGGACTTTATTAACTTTGCTTGGAGCTATTCTCCATCTGTGTCACCCCTTAAAGGTCTGTTTATTATAGAAACTTTTCTCATTGACAAGGGCATTTCAGCCAAAAGGCTCACATGCAAACCAAACTGTTGCTTTTCCATGCTAGCTTTCATCTACTGCATACCACTCCTTGGTTTCTGGTCACCTGACTTCAAACCTGAGCTACATATATGATCAAGAGACAACAAACACCTGGAAACAGTGATTAAGGGGATGGATTAGCCACAGGCTAATTGCCATACTACTTAATATGGTAATGTGATTTTGGACACAAGAGAGGGAAACCGTGACAAATGCATCTTGGTGCATCAATCTGAAGATGGGGATTCAACATTTTAGTGTGAATTATATTTCATTATAATCATTTTAATAAAGATTGCGCTCATTTTTCGCCTTAATATGTATTTCTGTGATCACTGGGTTGTACAGTAACATCTTACATCTGTCAGCTTGTGTTGATTCTTCTGCTTCCATTAGTCTTCCATAAAAACACTCTGTTTTGTAAATTAAGTCAATTTTCTTAAATCCACATATTCTCAGTCAAGTATCTTTGGAGTTGCGTAATACTATTGTAAAAGTCCTCTTCACATAACACTTTCTGATGGGAACACTTTCAGATGGGAACCCTTTTATAATCTAGGAAATGAAATAACACGTTTTAAATTTTAAGTTAATTTTTATTTAATGGAATAATCATGATTGTATTTACCTTTGCATATATTGTGGTGATACTTTTATTTCACTATGTTTGTTTGGAATTCAAATGGTTCTGGTCCTAAAATTACTTTTTTGTGGTTTCTTGGTAGATGTAGCCAAGCAAGCTTTACAATCAGGAGAGGAACTGAATACCTTACAACAGGGGCTACCAACCCTGGTCTTGCAGATCAGCCTTACATGGAATTTCAACCACAATCTGTAACATTTGTTCCAACTAATTAGCGTCTTCGGAAGACCTTGATTGATTAATTTAGATGTATTAATGTTAGAGGGTGCAGGGCAGGGGTCTATAGATATTCCCATTAACATAATCTTGGAGTAGGGCATAATCCTAAAACACTTTATCAAAGCCATACAGGAACCACGCAGCATGTTTTGATTTTCCAGCGCATTTCAGTCCAGTAACAGAGTTTCTGAGGAAGACAGGTTTTGCTTGGGTACAGGTTGCTTTATTTGCAAAGGAAAAACATTTGTTCATGGCACAGTGAGGTTCATTGTACCAATAGAAAAGCAAAATTAGATACAGGTTAGATATAAAGTCTGCAAGAAAGTACATCTCCAAAAAGAGGGCTGGTGGCCACTGCCTTACACAAAACAATAGAGGATCTAACCAGTCATTTCTTTTACTGTGTCCGGGGCCAATTTTGGGAGAGAAAACAGACTTGTTTGACTGTGCAGACTGATTGGCGCCTGGCTCAGTATGGTGCATGCTGGTTAGATGGTTATATTTTTTGTCTGGTATTTCTAATCTCATGAGAGGAAGTTGTCTGCAGCTTTCAGGACCAGACTCTAAAAGGCTGAAAACAGAACCTTATCCTTATTGGCTAAAGCTCCACTAACAACCATGTAGACGAAACCGGTCTCAGGACTTTTCGTGCAGCCATCACAATATACAATGCAATCAAAATACGTTCTGCGATCATGCTTTAGGGCTTTTTTTCGTCCTAGGACAACGCTTCACTTTTTTGTGATAGGACAACACTTCACTACCCTGTATTTTAATGCGCACTGCATAACATTGCCAGTATCAGGGGTAACTGGTGACTGAGGGACAGTAGGAGAGAAATAAGGAGTTGATTCCTTATCGTTTTTGTTTGAAAAGCGGTTGAAACAGGTTGAAATGCTGTGAGACGGGGAAAGTCCCTAACCCTAACCCTAACAGTCACCAGTTAGTGCAGATACTGGGGGTGTTATGCATTGCATAGGGTAGTGAAGTGTTGTCCTAGCATGAAAAAAAGCCCTAAAACGTATTTTGATTATATTGTATATCATGATGACTGCATGAAAAGTCGTGAGATCGGGTTGTGTAGACACAAATTAAATACAGCATATAGTCTATTGCAATATTTACAGTTTGTGGTTATATAATCTGAAATTCCAATAGATCATTTTCAAAGAAATGAGACAACAGACATGCAAACGCTGTAAGAGCTGTGACTTGACTGCTCTTGTCTCAGTTCTTCAATCAATTGCAACTGGCTATCCTACTGACTGCTAAGGCAAGGCCCAGCTCATCTCAAACAAGCTCAGTGTTACCCCAGACCTTCTTAAAGCTCAGGATACATCAGTAATTGCGAATACAAGGTTTAGCATTACCATGTTTTAACCAGGTGTTAGAAATGTAAAACAGCAGCTCTGTGACAGGACTCTTTACTGAAAGAGTCACAGTAAACCTGTTGCAAGCTCAAATATATGTTAATGTCTCTTACAAGCTTCATATATAACGGACTGTCTTTGAGAAGCATACAGCTTCCATGCCTAATAAAGAACAGACTTTAGCTTAGCAGTAACATATCGTTAGAATCTCATAGAGATTTTACAGTACACTACCTCACTTATACCTTTCATTTTTCTCTCTGGACTTTCAATAGAACCTGCACTTTACATTCTGTTTACTTTTTACTGGCACTACAAATATACTCATGTTTTGTTATTTGATAAGTTTATAATTCACACTCACTCAGTGTTGTTCAGTGTTGCTAACTTCAAAGCCTTCTGTGCAAAAGCACAACTATGGTGCAATATTACTCATTCTGGAAGGTCTGCATCCCATTCACACAATACTGTTACATTGCTGTACTGCCTATTTGCTCCTGTGCAATATCATACTTATGGTGCAACATTAGTCTTAGTTTACAGCCCATTCACACTATACTGTAACATTAACTTATTGTTTATTGTATTGTTTGTATTGTAACTTGTACTTTATTGAATGTTGCTATATGTTGCACCGTGGTCCATGGTGAAATGTTTTCTCCTCATACTATGGGAATGTAAACAGCTGCTGATGACAATAAAGTAACCTTGAACCTGCTAGCAGAAACGAGCATTATTGTTGAGGTGGGTGTTTACCTCATTTTTGATCGAGTTTTGACATTTACAGCTCAAAATGAAGGTCTAGATTTTATACGGTTTGTCAACTCTCTCTCTCTCTCTTCCTCACCCTCTCTCTGTAACTCTCTCTCGCTCTCCTCGTATGTCTTTGCTAATGTTCCTCCTCTCTCTGACAGTGAAAGCTCGTCGATGGGATGAGGCGACCCCCCCACCCTCTGTGTGTGTCAGCGGCAGCTCTGCGGCTGCTGCTGTTATTAGATGTCTTCTTCTGTCACACCCCCCCTCCCACGGCCTCTTCCACAAACCTGTGGGACACACAAGAGGAGGACGAGATGCATCGAAAATGGATACGCATACACACACACACACACACACACACACACACACACGCTCCACTGACCACATGCCTGCCAGGGATGACAAGGAGAAAGCAAGGTGTTGTCTGATGCTCCTTGGCAACAAACACATGGACACATTCCCCTGGTAACAAACAGACAGACACACACACACACACACACACACACATCCACTTACCTACAAACCCTAACACACACATCTGCTGCTCTCTTTTTCTCATACATGCAGACAAACATGTTTGTTTTTATGCTGTGTTTTGACATGGGAGCACGGGGACACCTCCTGTGTATAACAGAGATATATACGTATCTGCAGTCATGGCACCCCTGGTCAACTGATTTGTTCATTTTCTGTGTGATTATATGTCCACAGGCTCTTCCTTCTAAAGAAAGAGCAAAACATGCAATGTGCATCTTAGTATGTGTGTGTGTGTGTGTGTGTGTGTGTGTGAGTGTGTGTTAGATTAGCACTGTTATCATTGTTTTCTTTTATGTCCCTAAAATGCATGAAAACAAACACAGAAACACACAAAGACATGTTAATATTACTATTTTAGCGAGGACATTTCATTGAGTTGTGTAATACTGTATCACAGTGATGCTACACCTCAACCTGACTCTGACCTTCGCCTTAATAACCAATAAGCTCTTTCTGCTCTTTTAGTTTTTTCATACAAAAGTTGAATTTGTGGTGAAGAACAGCAAATTTCCACATGAGGACCAGCAAATGCCACCCTTTCTACAGAATTCCTATCATTAGCAATACATTTGGTCCTGAGAAAGGGATCAATATACACAGGCTTACATACACACCTACATATATCTCAACCCATATATCCCACACTAAAATACAATACTTCAACAGTGATCTTCATGGGCTTAGGCATTTATTCATCAGTTTTGAAGATCATACACCAGTGTGATAAGGAGCTGTATCCTGGGCAACCGAAGCAGTTGACAGTGATTGTGAATGGTGCTTCCTCGCTGATAAAACTGGATTACAAGCTGGTGAGGAGGAAGTTCAGGGTAATGTGTGAACGCCTCCTATGTGTCATATAAGAGCTTTCCCCAGCACCAGAGGCAACATGTGCCCATCATCACAATCAACCACCTTCACATGCGGTTTAATGCTTAAGGCTCATGTCACAGAAAATTGAGTATTTAGGTCAGGCACTGATGTTGGGCAAGAAGGCCTGGCTCACAATCTCCATTCCAGTTCATCCCAAAGGTGTTGGATGGGGTTGAGGTCAGGGTTCTGTGCTGGACAGTTCTTCCACACCAAACTCATCCAACCATGTGTTTATGGAGCTTGCTTTGTGCACTGGGGCACAGTCATGCTGGAATAGAAAAGGGTTTTCCCAAACTGTGTCCACAAATCGTGTCCAAAATGTCTTGGTATGTTAAAGCATTAAGATTTCCCTTCACTGGAAATGAGGAGACTCGTCTAAACCCTGGAAAACAAGTGTGTCCCAATACCTTTGTCCATATAGCGTACATTTCCCTATGCAGCCTTCAGCCAATTAGCTCAGCACATTTATAATGGCGAATTCTTTAAAAAATTACTCATACGAAAAAATATTATGCCCACAAACACACATTTCCACAGAATTTCTGTTTATTAAAATGTGCGAGGAATAAATTATATAAAACCTGCTTGCTGGGGATAATTGAGACTCTTAGGGGTTACTAAAACTTTCATTTATTTTTTCATGCTATAATCAGAGTGTAAACCGAGGCATATTATAAAAATGATTATAAATCAGTGTTTAGCATGTGGAGAACACACCAACATTTGCCGTGTGACAGTGACCACTGTGGAGTTTGTTACTGGACAGCAGGCATCCACTCACTGCCCTGCAGGTGGGAGTTGATGTGGGGGCCTCCTGGGTTGCTCACACTGTGGATGAGGTCAATAAGGTGGCCTTGAAGGGTCAAGTTTGCTGCTCCAAAGATCAGAACGCTCATTTGTCAACTCCCTTTGCGCACACACACATACACACACACACACGCATCCAGAACCACATTACACATTTCTCTTCCTTTTGTTCCTGCCTGTAGTTGTCTACTCATGTGTTAACACAGTTTCATGTGTTGGTTTGTTCATTAACCAAGCCTTCAGCTCGAGCTAATTTCTGCTAGCATCCTTGTGAGATTTTAATAGTATTGTAGCACCAAGCTAACTGCACTGCACATCATCATTTTGAGACATTCTAGAATAAACACAGACATCTGAGACTTGTATGAACCTATGAACATATATGTGAGTTTGTGTGCTGCATTTCTACAGTAACTCCTTCAGCAAAGAGTCCTGGCATAGAGCTGCTCCTTACACCATCTGACACACACACACACACACACACACACACACACACACACACACTAGTTACACCATCTGACACACACCCACTGGTTAGACTGTCACCCCAATTCACAATCAGTTATGTATCTAAAACGTCCAGTAAAGCCAAATTCTCACTTAAAAATGGGTGGGAACCTAAACATGTTTAACCTAAACGGATTGTTCTCACTAATTAAGTTGGTGATTAGTCTGGCAGGTTAGGACATCAGGCCAAACCAATAGGAGAGATATAGGTTTATAGGAGATCTATAATTACCAAGATACCATGGAAAAAAATATTCAGATTTTATATTGTTTCCAACCAAACTTTCATAGAGTGGCACTGTAGTGATTGTAGAGTTTAAACACCAGAACAATTATATTGAATACTTGAAATAATGATAAAAGATTAAAGGCCTAGAAGGCCCTACAGACTCCCCCATACAAAAAAATTATATAAAACAAAATATATTATAGACAATATATTTTCACCAAGTTAAATATATGGACAAATTTATTGACAAAAATATATTGACCAAACACCAATATATTATTTTATATAAAAAATTGCCGCTTTGGTATATTGTAGTATATTTCTAAAAATACATTCATATATTAAAAATACATGTTTCATTATATTTATTTTCAATACATCCAAACATTATATATTTGGAAATATTTAGGCAATGTATTGGCCTATAGTGTATTTATAGGGTAATATGTGTACTTTTATGTGTATTTAAATATATATTTTATAATATGCTGACAATCATATATTCACATATATTTTAGGAATATATGGTATGTGAATATATTGCTTAAAATATATTTTTAAATACAACATAAATTCCAATATACTGCAATATATTTCATTTCTGTAGGGGTCATCTGCAGTCAATAAAATATCAAGGCTAGAAACAACTTTTATTGCCTTAAAATCTGCTCTGGTTTCTTAATGCTGATGTGGTGTGACTTAAATTCTACATTATATTTCTGTCACAAGGTGCAATTTTGAGCAAACAAACACACAAACAGGAATATATATCAGTGAAATTATATTTGTCCTGTAGTTAAATCAAATTAAAATAATCTCTTCATTTGCAATGCCAATTGCGTTCTAGGTGTCTTTGAAAATATTGCAGCACCTCCAACAATAAAGGCAAAATGGAACTTCTTTTGTATAGTGACAAAAAAGACAGCAACTCACAGAAAGTTTTGATTCCACAGATTCATTTTACCCATAAGCATCATAGATACACACACACACACACACATACATACACACACACACACACACACACATACATACATACGCACACTCCTCTGGATTTTAAAAAGTTAAATGGCACAAAAACAAACACACTTAATGAATCACTTACGATATGAGGACAGAACCTTGTATGTCCAATTTTTTTGGTATAAAATTGGAAAATGCTGGCTTCCCTTCATTTTGTGAGAAAATGTCGATATGTCTTTCCTTGTCCATTTCCTTTGTGCCCATTTATTCTGTAGAGCATTTATGAGGTCAGGCACTGATGTTGGATGAGAAGGCCTGGCTCGTAATCTCCATTCCAGTTCATCCCAAAGGTGTTTGACAAGGTTGAGGTCAGGCCTCTGTGTACTGGGACACAGTCATGCTGGAATAGAAAAGGGCTTTCCCCAAACTGTGTCTACAAAGTTGGAAGCATGGCGTTAATCTGAATCCTACATTTACTTAATGAAAAGAATCTTAATTAATTGCTAAAAGCAAACACATTCTGATTAGGCTTATTTTATCCCCTCACATAACTATGATGTGCTGCTTTCAAATGGAAATACTCTTTCTTTAACTTAAAAAAAATCTTATTAAATAGTGCAATTTAATCAAAATGTTGCAACCTTGCAACCTTAATTTAATTTGCTTATTTTGGCAGTAATTGTGTTGACATGTTTTATTCACCTGAAAATAACAGCACATATTCGAACCAAACAAAACATTATTTCACTTAGGGAACAACGTGGTTGGAAAATTTCCCCTTTGATTTTTAAAAAGGCTGTTGAATCTAAACAACCCCTAATGGGCAGACTACTATATTCCACCCTCTTCGTTTTTTCCCCACTGTTCTGGAGTGAAGGTTTTGCAGCAGATGCAGAGAGCACAGCCAGAACACCCTCTGAATCAGGGCTAATCCTCTATATAGTGATTATATGAGGGGCAGGGTATTGTAACTGAAATAAACATTGCAACATTTACTTCTGGACTGATGAAGCTAGCGAATGGAAGCTTTTGTGCGGAAGGTGTCATAGCTGGTGATGGATTCTGTGAAACAAATAAGAAGGATATGGGAGGATAAATACGGTATTAAAAATCTCTGCAGTGAAGGGCTCTATCAGGTGCAGAGTACATTCAGGATGAAGAGCAGGCCTATAATCATGGGCTTCCTCATCCTCATTGAGGTGCAAATCCAGAGGTAAATGTGAACAGGAAAGGGGGGGTGGTTGGTATACAGGGATTAGTAGAGAAAATCCATTACCGTCCCGAGCCTATAACACTGTTTCTCAATCCTTAGACCACTCTGTGTGAGCCTGTGTGTGTGTGTGTGTGTGTGTGTGTGTGTGTGTGTGTGTGTGTGTGTGTGTGAAATTTTGACCAGTTGGCTGAGTACTTGGATTCATGTCACATTTGACCCATTCAGTTAAAGGCGTGGCCTCAGCTGACACAAAACAGGCCTGAAAGGTCATGGAAGTGAAGACCATGATATTGTGGGATTAAGCAGGGAGCATTTATTTAAAAGAAAAAGCACAATTTTGCGATGAGAAGTTGGTTGGGCCAAGCTGTGGTTGTGTCCAGATGCATTATTAGAGGAATGATGTATGATCGTATGTATTGTATCTATGTATATTATACATTATACTTATATTATTATTTATTTTTACATATTATTTGTTTTACATACGAGGAGGAGTTGCACATTGCATCTCATTGTACTGTCTGCAATGACATTAAAGGAAATCAATAAAGGAAATCAATTGAACTCAGGGAAAATGGTGCAGTTTGCAGTTTTCTACTGTAGACAAGTTAATAAGAAAAACTTGTATTTCTAAAATGATCACTTCAAGGTATATTCTAGACTGTTGTTTGCACTGTGGCACACTCTAAAATAAAAAAACAAAAGAAGTTTTCACTTAGAAGGATGTATCAGTATACTGATCACCGCCTGATCATCTACCATCATCTGCTCCTGTTTCTTCACTGGTTCAGGCCAGATCATTTGAGACATATTTGGTGTTTATGCCTTCTACAGACGAGTTTATGATCTATGATGGTGTGTATGAAGGCGTTTAGATGTATGATGGTGTGTGTGACAGTGTGTAGATGAATGATGGTGGGTGTGACGGTGTGTAGATGTACGATGGTGTGTGCGAAGGTGTGTAGATGTACGATGGTGTGTGTGAAGGTGTGTAGATGTATGATGGTGTGTGTGTGAAGGTGTGTAGATGTATGATGGTGTGTGTGTG
>JBBPCY010000035.1:737407-752701 GCA_037974405.1 Brachyalestes nurse | reverse complement strand
CACACATGAGCATTTTTGAGCTAAATTATCAAGAAAAATATCATTTACTAATTATGTAACAAATATGAACATAAATTCAGCTACATTTCCATATAAAATTTAACTGTATAAATATAGAAAATGCGTCTTGAAATGGTGAAATACTGCTGAACGTAGAGGCGGGAGGTTTGAAAGTAGCCAACATTATGTAGAGTGCAGGCGCAAGGAGCAAATGAAGAGGAAAAGAAAAAAGAGGAGGGCAACAAAGGAAAAGAATAAATGGGGAGAGAAAAAGAAAGAGAAGAATAGAGAGAGAGAGAGACGGTGAGAGAGAAATGAACAAATGAAGAGCAACAAAGGAAAAGAAAGAAGAGAACAAATGAAGAGTGACAAAGGAAAAGAGAGAAAAAAGAGGGACAGAGGGGAAAAAGAGTAAGAGAGAGAGAAGGGACCAACCAAAGAGAGAAAAGAGAAAAACAGAAAAAGAGAAAGAGAGAGAGGAGAGCAAGTGAGAGGGGGAAAGAGAAAGAGAGAGTGGGGCAAATAAAGAGGAAAAGAGAAAAAAGGAATAGACAAGAGGGAGAGAAAAAGAGAGAGTGAGCAAGACAGAGTAAGAGAGAGAAGGGGATGACACAGGGATGGTAGACATATGCCAGGGAGGAGTGAGTGTGTTTTCCAAAACGGCTGCTGGCTAACCCTTCCAGCTAATAAAAAAATGCAGCTTTGATTCTGATTATACCAATGACTGAATCTAAATTCTCATTCTAGAGTATAATAGTCTAAAAAGATCCAAATGCTGGTTCTCAAGTACAATGTGCCTGAGTTTAATGGAAATCCCCCTCCCCACGTTGTTTTTTTCATTTTATCTGAATATGTAATAAAGTGGATTTTTTAAATATTCAGATTTTTAAAGATCAAAACACTCTTTTAAATGTGGCGAATCTAAGAATTATAAAAAGCCCAGTGGGGTTTCCCGTGTTCATATTGGTCATGACCTGACCACCCACTTTTCACCCAGCCTGACCCATCCGTCACCATGCTCTCATCTCCGCACATGACAGTTGGATCTGTGTATCAAACGTGTGTGTGTGTGTGTGTGTGAGTGACCTTCTTTAGCTTTTAATCCCCGAGCATCTCTGGCCTGCTCTTCGACAGCACCAGATGTGATCCTGACACAGACATGGCTCACACACAGCAGATTTTCAAAACACACACACACACACACACATACACACACACACATCACAGCTTTGAGCTGCACCACACACACACACACACACACATACACACACACACACACACACATACACACACACACACATCCGGCTCTGATCTGTATTCATTACCCTGCTAAGCAGAAGACCTTTTCTTCATCCAGGCCAATAAACTAATAAATACCGTCCACTTAAAGACCAGCTCAGGGAGCTCATCTAGATGCAATAAATGACAACGGCATACAAAAATAATGCAAATGCCATAGTAATAAAAAAGAAAGAATGCGCTTTTTATTGCCTCAGACCTTTATTCATGTGTACAAAAGGCAGGATTACTTGAGATGTGTCTCAATAGGCTTCCTAAATTCCTGCCTAGAAAATCTTTATAGGATGTTCCGCTGTCCACAAAATCGTTCCAGTGCATTTTTACTCTCTGAAAATGGCCACAAAAAACAGCGGCCACCAGCTTAACTTCAGGAACATTTTAAACATTTTGTGAGCTAAATTATTGTTATCATCATATACAATATCTTTATTATTATGTGTTATAGTTTATTTAGCGCAGTATCATTACTTATGTTACTCTTATGTGTCTTTTCCCTGTTTTTTGTTTACTTTTGTTTTCTTGTCTATGTTGTTGCACACATTCACCATGCGCCTCCAAAAACACTGTGTGGTTGTTTCAAGACTTCACACCGAAACTTGCCAAACATGTGCATCTGAACAGCTGATATGCATGTTTATGACCACCAGACCCTGCTCCAGATAAGAGAAGTGCGTGTAACTTACCTCGGAGACGAGCTGCTGCTGCTACTCCGAAATCTCGGCTTGCTATGCAGACCGGGCCCTCAGACCACGGCGCTGCCTGATGCTGCTGGCCGGGGGAGGAGACATGGAAAGCGGTGCGTGAGGAAAGGGAAGCGGTGCAAACATGAAGCGTCCATGCTAGGCTGAAAGCTAACGCTAGCCGGCAATACCTTCAGTCTTTCTCGCCAACGTTCGCTCCCTGGACAAAAAACTGGACCACATCCGACTCCAGCAAACCACCCAGCGTGAGTTCAGAGACTGTTGTGCTTAATGACTCAATGACAGCGTTCCGGAGATGTCTACAGCTATTAGCAACATGCTAGTGTACCGAAGCGACCGTGATGCTAATCTTAGCCACAAGCAAGAAGAGGGGGGGCTTTGTGTTTACATTAACATGGACTGGTGCTTAAACGTTGTGCTGATCTCAAGCTACTGCTCATCAATGCTGGCGCTTATGTCTGTTAGATGGAGGCCTACGTCGACTTTTTATTAGCCATTTTGACTTTTTTTTCTCACAAACCTACCTGCTTACTTGCGCACTGTGAACAGAACTGCGCTGTCTGGCTGTTCACGCAGCACTGACTCGGGACTTGGTTCCCCCGCTGTTTACTCGAAACTTTGAACAGGAAGATGACGTAATTTAGGTCTTGAATCGAAGTACTATATGTCTGCCAACTAGTGATAGGGAATACAAATGCTATTTCACATGATATTTGTAACTACAGTCTATTTTATTCATGATGACGTCTTGTCGCAATTCTGCGATTGCGATTTTGTTCTAAATTGCAGTTTGTTCTAAATTGCACATATTTATTGATGTCCTGCATTTTTTTTGCACATGTAAACTCTGTTCTGCATCCTTGCACATGTCTGCTGCTTGAATACAGTACCGGTCAAATACTGTATTTATCCTCAATGTAGCCATTGTCAGTTGCATTGAACGTTGTCTTGTCTTGTCTTGTTTAGTTGTATTGTTGCTGTTGTGTTCTGTTCATGTTCTGCTCTTGTATTGCACCATGGTCCTGGGGGAACGTTGTTTCATTTTTACTATGTACTGTATGGTAGAAATGACAATAAAAACCTACTTGACTACTTGATATATATACCCCTGTTTTCCATCTAGTTTTGGTCGGGTCTTGATGTTGGTTCTTGGTATTTTGCTTGGGCCCCACAGTGGTGCTGTCACGTCTGGGGTCTGTGACTTGTTTAAGTTTGTATTTGGGTTTTGTTTCGTGCTTTTATTTTGAAGTTTATGTGGATTTAAAGTTAAATAGTTCACAGCTGTGTTTAGTTTAATGTGTGTGTTTCTGTCATTGGTTTTTGGGATGTGGGTTTTGGTTATTTAAAGGGGTTTATGTTCTGTGTTAAGTTGTTGGTCAACCCTCACCATTACTTTGAGTTTTCTCCTTCGTTTGTTTCACAGCTATAGAGTCTGGTTCACATACCAGTTTTGTTTTGCGTTTAGAAAATAACAGTATGGAGCATTTTGATTAGCCATGGTGTCTGTGTGCCTGCTTTTCATGCATGGAGAAGGGGATAGAATGTGACAGGTGCAGCAGGGTGCACTGTTCTCCCACACCTCCATGGTTGGGAGTTTGGATCCAGGTCCTGGCCTGGTGTGTGTGTGTGTGTGTGTGGAGTTTGCATGTTCTCCTAGTGGTGGTGTGGGTTTCCTTCAGGGTCTCCGGTTTCTCCCACAGTCCAATGACATGCGTGTCAGGTAAATTGGGGTTTCTAAATTGACCAAAGATGTAAGAGAGTGTGAGGCCATTGACCCAGGGATAGGCTCCGGGTATCTGTGACCCTAGCAGGGACTAAGCAGTTACATAAAGGGTTGGTGTTTCTGCTCAGTTTTTTTGCTCTGTAGTTTTTGCTTAATAACTTCCTCTATGTTTTGCCATGTGCTTCTTGCTCTGTGTTTTTTCCGACCTTGTCTTCATGTTTATGTATTTTATACCCTGATATTGTTTTGCTTTATTAATTAATGCATTCATTCATTCATTCATTCATTCATTTTCTGTAACCACTTATTCTTTACTTGGGTCACGGTTACTAACGGTATTCCGCGCCGGCCCATATTTACCATTAGCCCAAATTTACGGTATCTCTCTCGATATCGTGCTTTCGGGTTGGGGGGGGGCGTGGCTTGCTGACGGGATTTCGCGCCGGCCCAATTTTACCATCGGCCCACCGGGCAAATGCCCAATATGCCTGATGGCCAGTCCAGCACTGTACCAAATTTCAATTCTGTACCTGATATTTTGGGCACAATCTCAAATACAATGATCACATAATGCTTTTGTTCTTACCACACTTTCAGCTTGGCTGTACTGACGGCTGGTAACTCAACGTTGGCTCAGAGCGACCTTTAGACATTTAATGGGATGTAACGCGGTATCTTAAGGAGAAGGCAAACTCTTTTGCATATAACTTAAGGGTTCTTCCAAGAATTTTTACATTACAGGGAGGTTCTGTTAACCTCTTAATCCTTACTAGTATCACAGGTACCCGGCGCCTAATCCCCAATTCACGTGACATGCATGGGATAAACTGGAGACCCTTGAGGAAACCCACACCACCCCAAGGAGAACATGTCAACTCCACACACAGAAAGCCAGGACCCAGATTCAAACCCCCAACCCTGGAGGTGAGGCAACCCACTGTGCCACTGTGGGGCCCAGAAACAATACAATAAATAGAAAATACAGCAGTGTAACAGTGTAGTATGAATGGGATGTAAATCTTTCAGAATGACTAGCGTTGCACCATAAGTATGATACTGCACAAGAGGCAGCTAGCAGCAATGGACCACACTGAGTGAATGCAAACTACAAGCTAACCGAATCAAATAACAGGACATAAGTTTGCCTGTTGTGGCAGTTATGAGAGGGTTGGTGCCTTTACACAGCAACTTAAGAAGGAAGCAAACTTCCTTTACTTAAAACTGTACAAAATGGCACTTCTCGTCCAAATATGCTGGCATTATCTTAAAATACAGTGGTCATGTGACAGCTGAGTTAAAAGCGGTCTAGTAGAGATGAACACAGAGTCAAGAAATAAAAATTATCTCATGCTTTCTCTCTCCAGCTCTCTCTCTCTCAGTCGGTTCATCTCAGTTCTTGGGCAAACCCCATTAAAAATACTAATCCCCCACGGGACAGCTAAGTACTAGCAACACGCTGGCCATGCACACATACACACACTTTCACTATCCAGTGTCCTACCCCTGCTGTACAGTCCAGTCCACTTACAAATGGTGCCTTTCAAATGTAAATGTAAATTTTTGCTTGTTACTTTTTTCTGTGGATATTAAAACAGGTCGGTCAGTTCCTCTTGGATGAATAATGTTCAGTGTCAAAGCTGCTGACCAGTGCTGGACTGGCCATCGGGCATACCAGGCATTTTCCCGGTGGGGCGATGATAAATTTGGGCCGGTCAGGTAAATCCGACGCGGAATACCGTCAGCCACCCCTCTGGGTGGGCCGGTCCCAAAATTCCCGGTAAGATTTTTTGTCCCAGTCCAGGCCTGCTGCTGACCCAAACAACATACTGACAGAGAGAGAGAGAACAGGAGAGGGTGGGGGAGTGAGAGAGCGAGAGAGAGGGAGGGAGAGAGAGAGAGAGAGAGAGCTAAAGAGAGAGAGAGAAAGAGAGAGAGATTTTGACTTTTGACCACCTTTACTGGTACGTTTGTACTAAAAATCCATCACCTCACTCACATAGTCAGTTCAGTATTCAAGACACTATGAAATGATAAATCTATCTATACTTCTGTGATGAGAACAGAGAGATGAGAGAGAGAGAGAGAGAGAGAGAGAGAGAAAGAGAAGGAGATGTAGAGAAAGAGAAAGACCAAGACAAAAAAGAAGCAGAGGTAGAGACAAAAAGAGGGAGACTGACAGCAAGAGAGAAAGAGAGGTAGAGAGAGCAGGAGAAAAAGGGAGAGAGAGAGAGAGATGCATAATCCCCATCAAATTCTCCTCCTTTGGCCTGGAGAATCTTTAGCAGGGTCTGGAAGAAAGCAAGAGAAAGGATGAGCAAAGGAGAAAGAGACTGAGCTAAAGTGCAAAAAGATGAGAGAGAGAGAGAGAGAGAGAGAGAGAGCGCCGCAGGGGCCTGAGCAAGTCTGACTCACCTCTGTCAGCTTTCTTTCTCAAAGCACTTTTCTCACCGAAAAAGGGAATGACGAATAAAACAAGATTGAGTTTCTAAACAAGGAGAGCAAACTGCTGTGGACTGACTATAAAAAAATCACAGCAAATTACAGACTGAAAGAACCAACATTTCCTGATTCATTTGCTGCTGAAAAGTTGATGTGACTCATCAGCGTGACTTTAATAGATGTTCACTCCAGCCAGGTCACATGACCAACTAGCGTTGACAACATTCATCACAGCTGTGAATAAACTCAAAAATCCCTGTGAATCATATTTGCAAATGACTTTTTTCTATACTTGACTGACTATACTTTCAATTTATGCATTTACATTTTTTTACTGGAAAACATAGCTCGAATTAAGCGCAGGGCAAGATGTAGATGAAGCCAAGAGGAATTTTGAATTCACTGCATGTACAAAAGTGTGAAGTGTAAGTTCTACTCAAAGCAATTTTCCACCACTACATACATTCAGCAAGCATTCTGTCTATGCAGGCATCTAATCAGAGACTGAAGGCTAATGTGAAACGGCTAATTTATTAAAATTGTTGTTTTTTGGAAGCTGAATTTTGTAATATACAGTACTTGAACCACCCCTTGTTTCTTCATATTTTGCCCCCAAAGAGCGAAACTTTCTTTCATTTTTAACCCTTCAGTGTATAACATCACATGGTTGCACCACCTGACTACTTTCCATTAAAGTTTACCATGACATGGGTGTGTTTTGGCACATTCAGCAATGAACATTCTAACACTTCTAACTGCTGCAAGTTAACGGAAATTCAAGATTACTGTTACGTCAGTATCGTCTCGGAGACGCAGCTCCTCGCCTGAACACTAGGTGATGCTTAGCTCTGGATCAACAGGTATGTATGAGGAATGAATGGTGGTTGGGGGGTGTGGCAAGCGGCAAAGGCTCCCAACCACATGTCCACCTGTCTCTAGTTAGGAACAGTAATCATGTTAAGTGTCTGCGTTGCGTGATTGGGTTAGAGTGAATGAGTATGTGTATTTATAGCCAGCCGACCCGGGTAGTGCTTGTGCAGACACCGTCGTTCTAACCTGCTCGTGTCTGGGTTGTGGGACAGTGAAGTCATCTCTCCTGGAGGTCCCACAAGTGAAAGAAAAGAAACTGTAGCAAAGACTTAAAGGCCAGCCCGGGGAGATTCCCTGGGGTTGCAAGTCTGAGTGAGTCTCAGTGTGAATGTTGTATCACGTATCTGTGTGATTTCAGGCTGAGGAAACCCGAGCTCACGGGATCCTGAGAAAACGAGGGACAAGAGAAATTGTATTGAACGAGGGGTCCCCGGGGCAATGAGCTGTTCCAAGGGAAGAGTTCGAAAGGACTTTCGTTTTGGTTTAAAAAGAGAACACGCACGTGTGAGCCCTGTGTTGGTGCTTGTTTTGATTTCAATTAAACTGGTGTAAACAGTCTTCCCAGCCGACTTACAATTACACCTGACTTTCCATTGTCTTTACATTTGAGCTTTATATTTATACTTTTTTTTGACAGTCAATCCATAACTACATCACACTAAACTTCTGCTGTCCAAACGCACCAACTGACAGACCGAGCAAGTGCCATGCAGGACACTCAAGAGCACACACAACAAAGCAACTAACACCCACTTTTTGAGGTTAAAAAATAAATCTTTACGTTAACACCGGGAAATCACCCTGACAAGCAGTTTTGATTACGTACCTTTATAAACCATCTTTATCCCCACATTATCCTTCATTCATAGCTACTATGACACTGTAACCATGGCTACCAGCTTGTGCTTTTATATAACAGACATAATCATCCTGTCAAATGAGTGAAAGTCAAATGAGTGATATACAATGTCAAGGTGGAAGTAAAAAAAAATGACATGACATGAGTGAAAAAATTCAATAAATCAGTTTTGAGCTCTTTGATATGATTTTTCCCACTCAACCATTCATTTTCTTGATGGGCTTTCAAGTTTCACATACACACTATATGGACAAAAGTATTGGGACACACCTGTTTTTCAGGCCTCTTACTTCCAGTGTTTAGCTGCAGTCAGGCGGCACAACCGAAGCAACTATAAGAACAATTCACAATGGAAAGTAACAGACAGTCAAACGCCAATGCACAAGCCAAAAATTTGTTCCTGTGGGACTTTGAATGGCTCTCAGTTTCAGAGGAATGTAAATTGTTTTGTTGTTTTTTTTCCCCCAGACAGTAAAAAAGGGCATCTTTCATCTGTTGTGATGACAACGTTTTTACCAATCAAAAAAGCATAGTGTTCCTGATTTAAGGGTTACATTTTATACAGTTGGATACAACTTAAGGATTCTTTTTCCGTGAAGGGTCTTCAAACCTCACAATTACATTTTTCATTTACAAAAATGGAACCATGCATTGAGAGATTTCTTTGGGGAAGCTAGAGTGGTTCTTTTATGCATTCTTTTGGTACCTTAATTCATAGGTGTTGGTGTACTTGTGTATAATTTCATATTGTAGTGGTGTCTATGTGCAGTTATACAACAATTACCCATCTCTGAGGTGGCCAGTTTACTGCACACATACACTGTCCATGGGTTTTGTGTTCAACGAGATCAAAACTCCACAATCGTTCAATCTAGCTAGTCACGAATTTATTGAGTAGTAAGTTCAACAAATCTTATATGATTTTCTTCACTCTACCATTAATTTTCTGAATGAGTTTTCAGCTTTCACACTTGAGCACATAAGTGAATGCACTGAGTGTTATTTTTATAGCCATATATACTGATTTATAGTGTACTGTATTTATTGACATCTGTATGACCTTTGGTTATAGAGCGAATGGGTTCATAGTCCCAAAGAAAGGCAGCACAGAATACAGGCCCATTCAGACACCACAACACCGCTATTCATGCATCCCTTGTGCGGTCTTTTAAATCGACCAATTCTTTCCACAACCACAGAACGTATGATGCAAAGCTCGCGGGGTGCCGTGAAAGATTTCTGGTTCGTGTACGGCTTTATGGTCAGTGTCTGACAGCTGCTTAGCTGTAGCACGACTCGAGGAGCCACACAGAGTGGAAGGATCCTTCACTCGCAGGATGAAAGAGCCATGATATTTCTTTCCCAGTCTCCTTTCTTCAGAAAATGACTTGTATGATTGGATGGAAAACTCATCTGGGCTTCTGAAGTGCCTCGTGGTGGCAGGTCAGCCTCAGCCAAAAGCAATCTCAAAGAGTGTGTCCAGCTCATCATCCCAACACACACCACCGCATCAAGAGAGGTACAACAGCTCATCTGAGAAATAACCAAAGTCATCAAGACCCCGTTTCTCTCACCTTTCACTAAAAAAGAAAGAGAGAATGCCAACTCATGAATCGGATTATGGCAAAGAAACCTCTGATTGGGGGGACAATGAGGGAGAACGTGTCGAATGGAAGTGGATGATATTTATTGTCGGAAGAAATAATCCTGAACCGTGTTTGACCACTGTGTCGACATATCACATGATCTCATTCTGTGTTTTAGAGAGTAGCTCTTGAGGCCAGAGAGTATTTATCATGTCATGTCTGTTGCGTTGTCTTCTATTTACAATTGTACCTGTTTCACACTGTCGTGATGTCTACATGCAATTACACACCGTTCACCAACCAGTGGGATTTGTGCTCAAATGTGATCAAAATTGCACAATAGCCCAATCTAGCTAGTCATGACATAAGTAAAAAAATTCAGTAAATCAGTTTTGAGCTCTTTAATATGATTTTCCCCACTCAACCATTAATTTTTTTGATGGGCTTTCAAGTTTCACATACACACTATATGGACAAAAGTATTGTGACACACCTGTTTTTCAGGCCTCTTACTTCCAGTGAAGGGCAATCCTAATGTTTCAGCATACCAAGAAATTTTGGACAATGCTGTGCTTTCAACTTGGCAGACAGAGTTTGGGGAAGGCCCTTTTCTATTTCAGCTAGACTGTGGCTATAGACCGTATGGGGAAATAGTGGGTTCACAGTTTCACCAGCATATTGAGAAATCGCATGTTTACCAACATGACCTCATTCTATGTTTTAGGTTGTAGCTTTTGAGACAAGAGAGTATTTATAATGTCATTTCTGATTTGTGTTTTCTTGCCACCATGTCACACGTTTCTTTTTTCAAGCCTGGCCACTTTATGGTACATCACATGGCAGCAAATTGCAAAAAAGTGGAGAAGGCTCTCTGGGCAGCCTGACTTTTTTTAGACCACTAATATGTGTGCACCTAAAAGCCCCAAAGGGACAGTAGAACTTTTCAACTTTTCAGAAAAGTGTTCAAAAAGGAAAAAGCATCCTTTCTTCAAACCAGCAGACACTGGGACTAAAGCAGATAGGCCAAATGCCTATATCGACAATAACGTGGGATTATAATCACTTTAATGTGTATAATTAAACTGCTGAGATGTAAATAGAGTCATTAAGTGAACTTGGTGTGAAATGGTTCATTGTAGAGAAACTGATTTCTTTACTGTGGTGGCGAATGGAACCAGAGGTCCAACATAAAATAGCATAAATATTGCCGTTTTATTAACCCACCAAACCCACCAGCGAACCTACATGTCTTTTGATTGTTCAAATGGAACGTTGATGGTAGTAAAATAGTGGCAAATCGGACACAATATTTTTTTGTTGGATGGGGGCACCTGCATGCGCTCCATCTACAGTCAAGGGAAACAACTTTTTAGTGCAGGCCATTGTAAAACAATATCCTAGTCATCCAGTGGTGTATTCATAGATATTTCTTATAATAACTTTCTGTGAGGGAGTTTTGAGCAGCTCTGGATGTCTGGTTCCCTTCACCACCACTGTGAACAATTCTGACTCAATATGTTTCTCTAGAATGGAGCATTTCAGATCAAATCACACCGAATGGCTTCCTGAATGACTGTGAATGAAAAGACATTTCAATGTAATTCAACTGTAAAATGTATCTTTTATGTATCAAGTTCCACAGGTCACTAATGGTGTCACATATAAGTGGTTAAGTGTATCATTGCTTTTAGGTGAGCTTTGTTTTTAGACATTTTAATTGGTTTGGCACCTTTCAATTTTAGGGAAACCCACACATCTCACATCCCAAAATGTAATTTCTTGGAAGGTTCTTGGAAAGACAAAAGTGGATTTTTTTTGTATGGCATTGCTTTTTTTGGCTCCATTTTTTAATATTGTAGTGACTAATTCCCAGCTGACTGATTCACTATTGACTAACTCCCTATGAAATCTGCAATATGTTGTTGGCGCATTCCTTTAGGCATTTTTTTTCCCAAAGTTATCATATCAGCTGTTACCGTTTTGGACTCCAGTGCTGCAATCTGTTTATTTCATTTTCTACTTCAGGAATCAAATCCAGACTAGAAATCCAACATTAACCTTTTAAAAGCAGCACTTTGGTGATGATTATCCTGTGCAGAGCCAATATTGGGATTCTATATTCCACAACAATGCATTCCTGACAATATCATATGAATGATAGAAAAAAAAATTTGAAAAAAGATTCTGAAAGATTTTGACTATTTACAGTAATGACACCACACTGTTGAATGTGGCACATAGACATAGGGCTCAATCTGTTTACATACATTCACAGACACTTATGACCTCTGACAGCTAACGGGTATGGACAGATCTGAGTGCAATTTGCCAAAAAGCCTCAACAGGAAAATTAAGAGTCTCTGGCAAAAATGTGTGAAATGGTTGAAATGAGTAAAACCAATGACTTCAAGCACCAATGACATCTCCAACCATTTGCTGTGGTCTGCTAATTATTATATGATTATGATTATGATATATGATTACCATATACTATGTATTATACTATAAATAGTATAATACATTTGTTTATACTATTTATTTTCTTTTGAATGATGCAATGATGCTAACATAGTCACCATTCTGTCATTGAATATCTGCTATCCTGATTATCTTTGGCACGTGGGTGGACCAATGTCAGCTCATGGCAGATTCAAACAAAATTTTCTTGAGCTTAGTTCAGTATAAATAAAGCAATAACAGCACTGACAGTTTTTTACAAAGCACCAATGACATTGCAAAACCTTTTTTCTTTTGACAGGGTTTGTTAAGGGGTGTAACTTAGCTGGCAGTTACTTGGTTAAAAGCAGGTGTTGATCTTAGTGTAGCTTTATGGGTATAAAGAACAGACATAGACTACTTGAGCACTGCTGTACGTCGCTCTGGATCAGATCGCCTGCTAAATGCCGTAAACGTAACGTGAACATAAATGTAAATGTCAAACTTATTTGTGTAATAATATCACAAAGAACCAATGACAGCTTGAGCCAATAGCACCACTGACAGTTAATGACATCACAGAGCAATAACAGCACTGACCGTTAATGATCTTACAAAACATCACAGACTGCAAACCAATAGCACAACTGACAGTCAATAACATCACATACCAGTGACATCACAAAACAAGACAGACGGTACATGACATCACAATGCACTAATTACAGCAATACTGCTGTTGCCAGTCAGTGACATGGCTTCACAAAGTAGTAAAGTAGTAACACAACTGACAGCTAATGACAACACAAACATCACTGAAATCACAAAGCCTCAACGACATCACAAAGCAAAAACATCACTGACCATTTTTTCTAGCTGTCTTGTCTAGTTAACGACATGCATTTGTGTAAAGCAATGTATTTTGTAAAGCAGTATACTGTTTATTGTATATGGCATTTTCTGCACACTGCTGTGTATCTCCACTTTGTGTAGTCCTACATAACATACAGGTTAATAATGAGGAATGACAACAGAGACCACTTGACTTGCCTTGACTTGACAGTTAATGACATCACGAAGCAACATTGATATTACAAAGTAATAACACCCCTGACAGCTAAATCATTCCTGTTTAACCGATTACCATTAGTTTGAAAAAAAAAATCAATGGGAAAATACATGACAGCCTGATATTTTCAATGACCTTCACTAGAAAAAAAATCAATGAAATGCTCTTTGTTGTCAGTTTCTGCGACTGGAAAACTGTTCCAGGAAATGCCAGGCTTTTGCAGGGGAACCCCTGTTTTCTGCCCTGAATAAGGCTGTTAGGTGCATGAGGTTTTACCGACCTGACGAAGAGAGATGTTCACATGGTGGTATTCGCAGGTCCAGCATCTCAGCAGCAAACACAAACAACCTGCAGTCCTGCCAAGCCCCTAACAGGCTAACAGCTATCAGTCTGCCCAGTGTGCAGGCAGCCATGATGCTCTGCTGGGTGATGTGCAAAGAATACAAATGAAAAGACAAAAGCAAGAAAAAAGTGCTTAGCTTTTCAGTTTCCTCCAAATCTCAGACTTCTCCTAGCTTTCTTTCAGGTTTCCGTCCACTGTTAGATGAGAGGAGCAGACTACAGTTATTGCCATTGTATTGCCACATATTGCAATGACCTTCCTTCGTGGTGGCTGTTGCATGGTTGCACTTTACAGAATGCTAGTAAAATTTCACCCTAATGAGAAAAGAAAGACCTACAGTGCCTACAGTGCCTACAGTGTATTCACCCCCCTTGGCATTTTTCATGTTTTGTTGCCTCACAACCTGGAATTAAAATGGACTTTTTGAGAGCTTGCACCATTTCATTTATAGTATGTGCCTACAACATTGAAGAATGTGTTTTTAATGTGAAGCAAATAACAAATAGGACAAAAACAGAAAACTTCAGCATGCATAACTATTCACCCCCCTAAAGTCTTTGTAGAGCCACCTTTTTTACAGCTCCAAGTTGCTTGGCCACATCTTGCCACTGGGATTTTTGCCCATTCCTCAAGGCAAAACTTCTCCAGCTCCTTTATGTTTGATGGTTTTCACTTGTGAACAGTAATCTTCAAGTCTGACCACAGATTCTCAATTAAATTGAGGTCTGGACTTTGACTAGGCCATTCCATTTAAATGCTTCATGTCATTGTCCTGCTGGTAGGTGAACCTTCGTCCCAGTCCCAAATCACAGGCAGACTGACACAGGTTTTGACTGACTCAAGAATATTTCCCTCAATTTGGACCAGTTTCCTGGCCCCTGCTGCTGAAAAACATCAACACAGTGTGATGCTGCCACCACCATGTTTCACTGTGGCGAAGGTGTTCTTGGGGTAATAGGATGTGTTGGGTGTGTGCCAGACATAGCATTTTCCTTGGTGGCCAAAAAGTTCAACTTTAGTCTAATCTGACCTGAACACCTTCCTCCATACATTTGCGGAGTCGCCCACATGCCTTCTGGCAAACTTAAAACGTGCCTTCTTATTTTTAACACTAAGTATAAAAAATGTGTGTTTATACTGACAGATCACGTGACACTTAGATTGCACACAGGTGAACTTCATTTCACTAATTATGTGACTTCTGAAGGTAACTGGTTGCAACAGAAAGTTTTAGGGGCTTCATAGCAAATGAATGAATACATATGCACATGCCAATTTTCTTTTTCATATATTCTTTTGTAACAAAATAGATAAAAAGCCAAGCCGTGTGAATACTTTTACAAGACATTGTAAAGTTAGTGTGTTATTCGTTTCATGATATACATTTATTTTGCATGCAAATGCATATGGGTGAGGTCAGAAGTAAAGGTGTAACGATAGAGTCAACTAATGATTCGGTTCAATGTGAATCATTCTGGTTGGTACCGAATGTTAACTGAGTATAGACTAAAGAATGTGGGAGATGGTTTTAAAAGGGGTGTGGCCTTATCAACAGCAGATTTTGATATGATCCTGCACCAAAAGATTCACAAGTAGGCCCCCAAATGTGTTTTTTTCATACGATCACATCTGGCCCTGAGAGAATAAACACGCACAGGAACATCATCTTGAACTGTGATTGGTCAGGAAGCCCATGGCACACAGGACAGGCGCCGCACCCTCCTGCAATGCCAGAAGCCAAAACAGCAATAAAGATGAACAAGCCCTTCAAAACACATCACAAAGTGAATGCCCTCTCTCTCTCACGCTTTCTCTCCCCCCCTCTCTCTCTCTCACTTTCTCTCTGTCCTTATCTCTCTCTTTCTCTCTCCTTATCGCTATCTCCCCTCTCTCTCTCTCTCTCTGTCTCTCTCTCTCTCTCTCTCTCTCTCTGTCTCTCCTCTCTCTGGGCTCTAGGCTAGCTTGTTCT
>JBBPCY010000035.1:703242-737307 GCA_037974405.1 Brachyalestes nurse | reverse complement strand
AACCCCATCCAGCACCTTTGGGATGAACTGGAACGGAGATTGTGATCCAGACCTTCTCATCCAACATCAGTGTCTGATCTCATAAATGCTACAGAATGAACAGGCACTAATTCCCACAGAAACTCCAAAATCTTGTGAAAAGTCTTCCAAGAAGAGAGGAATCTGTTCTAGCTGCAAAGAGGGACCAGCTCCATTTTAAAGTCTATGTATTTGAATGCAATGTCATTAAAGTCCCTGTTGGTGGAATGGTCAGGCGTCCCAATAATGTCCATATAGTGCATATACATGCATACAGAGTTGCCTTACACAGGCAATCGGCACGTGGCAGAAGAGCAGCCTCGCGTGATGTAGAATATCACCATCTCACCTCAACGAGGAGGCAGAAGGGTATTAAAGAGGCTCACAGCAGCAGTCTGGGAGGCGACAGCCTACAGGCTAATGTCTTTGCGTGTTTCTCTTCAGAATCACATCCTGAGGAAAACCTGTGTATGCGGTGAAGATGCCAGATCCTTGCATCCTACTTACTGCTGCCCTGTGCACACCTTCCCAGATGCCTCTTCACAGCGCCCACGTGAGCCCCCCATTACACACTGCTCAGCTCTACCACGGACACCTCACACGTGCACCCACTTCTAGCCACGATTCCCTTGCACACAATTAAAAATAAACATTAGCTTGACTCACTACAGAGTAACTGTCTCTGTGTCTGTTTGAGCCCCGGTCCCAGACGGCACCACAGTATATATAAAGTAAAGGCAAGACATGGGAGGCGATAAGATCGATTTTGAGATTTTGGGCTATCCTGCATCCACAACATTCTTTCATTATAGAGGAAAGAACGTCGAATGCGCATTTTAAAGTACAAATTTCTCCTAGAATCACCAAAACTTTGCATTCTTGCTAAACTTGCAGAACCATGTACCATCACAGGTAATGCTGTAAACCGCTCTCTCTCTCCTGCATAATCTTATCAGATCCAAATCTGACTATTTCCTTTGTATTAGCAACCAATCAGGAAAGGACCAAGGGAGACTCAGACCTAAACATGGCATTTCATTGGCTGGTGGTTTAGATATCTGGAGTGAACAACGTGTCACACAGTGGTGGACAGTAACGAAGTAGATGTGTTGTACTTAAGCAGAATTTGTACTTCACTTGAATACTATTTTTTTTTGGAAACGTGACTTTCATTTTACTTCTACATTTCTATAAAGGTTTTCGTTATTTATTATTTTTATTCTGAAAGTGTTTTTTTTTTTTCTGCATGGCAACACGTATACACACACAGGCCACACCTGGTAGACGGTGCTATACTCTTTCACGTGCGCACACTCTGTCACACACACTCCCACGCGCACTCTCACGTTCACACTCCTCTAGACACACACACTGGTGTAGAAGACTGACAGGACATGTAATGCCTCTTTAGTCCATTTGTCTGTGTGTGTGTGGGTACGGGTGTACGTCCTCATGCAAGGCTAACCTTCACGCCCTTCTTCTTTCATGTTCTTTTTTGTCGTGTTAATTTGCATTTACAGCAGTTCCTCTCTCAACTTGATTAAGATGTACATTACACTGTGTCAGAACACCTACCATGCTGTTTCGTGGGGGTGTGTAGAATTACAATGAAAAAATTAACAAAGTGACTTGTTTTCTTTGTCAGCTCGGGTTGTTTCATTCTGTAACATTTCACCAATTCCTAATTCTAGAGGTTCTACAAGCTAGTCAGAGGCATTAGGTATTGTATGTGCTGGGCCAATAATGCAACGATGCAGTGAAAGAAAATGTGCCTTTAATACTTAAGTATTTTTAATAGCAAGTACTTTAACGTACGTTAAATTTTGACTGTATGACTTTCACTTGTATTGGAGTAACATTTGACCAGTGGTATCTGTACTTTCACTTAAGTAATAAATGTGACTACTTTGTCCACCTCTGGTCATATAGCAATGGTTGGTAGCTCATACAGCAACTTTGAATTAATTAAACAATGGATTCCTAACAGCGCAGCGGCTTGAAATTCACAACCATACATGCTGTGTTATTCAGGTTTGAAGTGAGAGCGTTCTACAGATGTTCTATATGGATGTTGCTATTGATTTGATTGGATATTGCGTCTCTAAATTGTGCTTTTCCCATGGAAAAGTATGGAATTTTACAGTACAGGGGGGTCCTTGAGTTACAACAGTCTGGACATACGACGTTTCGCGTTCCCACTCCCACTCTCACACGACTTACACCGTTAGTCTCGTACTGACGGACTACGTGGGTGAACAGGTCTGGTTGCACGGTGGAGGAATACACAGTAACACGACGTGTGGGAGTTTTCCTTTTTCTGTGGCTTAGTTGTGTTTTTATGATTTTAAAGCTGTGTAAGAATCTGTAAGTGCCTTAGACTAGGGTGTGTTTCAACTTACACCAAAATTCGGGTCACATCACTGTTGAAGGAACAGATCTGTGTCGTAACTCGAGGACCCCCTGTATATATCATACAAAACATATATTCTGAAAGTTTTTACATAAATCATTCCCATCTTAACTGACCAGCAGTCTGATTTAATCCTAAAACCCGTTTTTTTGGGGGTTTTTTGGCAGTTGACAGTATTTTCTGATTTATGGAATGTTAAAAAGGAGGTTCAGATTTCTGTTCTGGAAAAGTATGCAAATTAGCGCATATTTAATTAAACAATGCCTCATTTTAAAACATTTTGAAATAATATTCTGGGCGATATCTATTAGTTCCATTTCTACTCTATTCACCTGTAGTGTCTTGCATGAAGAGTGAAACCGAGCTCTATAGCAGAATACACCTTGCAGAAGGACTGCAGTCTTGGTTCAGCTGCTATTGATTCAAAGCCCCTAATTGATAGGAGTCTCAGCTGCACTTAATATCCAAGAACTATGATCTCAAATGGACGGAAGGAGCCTTTCGGGCATCTAGGTTGTGTTGCTGTCCAATCTGACAGTTTTGTGTGAGCTTTACAAATCCTGCTGAGGTCCCAGAACCAACCAACTTGGTAAAACTGCTTGCTCTTGACATACAGAAACTTCATGACTAGTGGGTATACTCTGGTCTTTTTTATATATTTGTGACTTATCAAGTATTACTTACCTAATCATAACATAATTGATCCAAATCACCTGCTCACTTCAGTTCTTTTTTTGACTGTCAGTCTTGATTATATTTCAGTAATTCAGTAATCTGCTAATTATTTTGATGACGTGTAAACGACGGAGCTTGCTTCAACATCCGGCCTGTTAGTTAATCACGGCCACTTCATTCTGGAGGTAAACATTAATCAAAGAGTTTGCACTGAGTAATCAAGTTTATTTAAGCTGTGACTGTCTATTTGTTTTTTGTGGGGTTTTGGTAAAAGAAATGGCCAAAGCATGTCCATTACTCCAGAACAGGAACACGAATCCAGTCTGTTTTCGATAAGAACTGTTGGTTCCGTCACAGACTGCAATATGGTGCATGACAGGTACGTTGTGTCAAATTTGAAGAAAGTGGTGCATCAACAAAGCAGACCAGGGAGGAGAGAGAACTCTGCATATGAGATCAGTTAAAACACTGTGTTTACAGAATCAGAATGCAGGTGGAATTTGCGTCATTACAGACCAACATTTTAATATTTAAACTTCCTTTTTTGTTGTTTTGATTCTCTATCTCTCTCTCTCTCTCTCTCTGTCTCTCTCTCTCTCTCTCTCTCTATATATATATATATACACACACTAATCCCTCGCTTTTCGCGGGGGTTGCGTTCCAAGAGCACCCACATATAGTGGAAAAACCGCGTTGTTGTGTTTTGGTTTTAAAAAAAAAGTCTAAAAATGTCAATTTTTATAGTGTAAACCCTATATGCCCCAAACATGGACACTTGTTTCCCAAAACACTTTAATTTCATTTTAAACTCAGTGCAAGGCCATCTGACACGGGACCACTAGCTAGCATGCTAACGCTACCTAGCATGCTAACGCTACCTAGCATGGCTAACGCTAACACTGCAGGGAGTTGTCCTGCCGCGGCTTAAACTGTTCCCTCTCTGACACTTAAAATTCAAGGTATCAGCCTTTGTTTTGTTTATTTGTCGTGTTGATTGTTAATGTTACAGATGACTTTTAATAAAACTTGCTCAGAGTTGCACACCTGTGTTCCTCCGCTGCGTGTGTGATGTTGTCATCAAACGACTAGTTGATGCAACTTCGACTATCCTGATCCACTAGTCGACTTGAAAAAATCTGGAGTCGTTAATGGCCTAATATATATATATATATATATGCATACACTATATTGCCAAAAGTATTTGCTCACCTGCCTTTACACGCATATGAGCTTAAGTGACAACCCATTTTTAATCCATAGGGTTTAATATGAATCCAACAGCTTCAACTCTTCTGGGCAAGCTCTCCACAAAGTTTAGGAGTGTGTTTATGGGAATTTTTGACCATTCTTCCAGAAGCACATTTGTAAGGTCAGACACTGATGTTGGACAAGAAGGTCTGGCTCACAGTCTCCGCTCTAATTCATCCCAATGGTGTTCTATCGGGTTGAGGTCAGACCAGGCAAGTTCTTCCACACCAAACTCGCTCATCCATGTCTTACGGACCTTGCTTTGTGCACTGGTGCACAGTCTTGTTGGAGCAGGAAGGGACCATCCCCAAACTGTTTCCACAAAGTTGGGAGTATGAAATTGTCCAAAATCTCTTGGTATGCTGAAGCATTCAGAGTTCCTTTCACTGAAACTAAGGGGCCAAGTCCAACTCCTGAAAAACAACCCCACACCATCATCCCCCCTCTACCAAACTTCACAGTTGGCACAAAGCAGTCAGACAAGTACCGTTCTCCTGGCAACTTATAATTAGTATATATAACAGCAGCACCGCCTTAGATTACACAGTAAACATTCTTGGGCATTTCGGTCTTTTGACACTTTGGATTAACATATAAGAATATAGAGAAAAACCTAATTGGGGCAGCTGGGAGGCCTAGTGATTAGGGCTTTGCCCCAGTGACCAGAAGGTCGTGGGTCCAAGGACCGCCTGTGTTATCACTGAGGTTCCCTTGAGCAAGGTACCGTCCACACACACTGCTCCCCGGCGCCCCTTACTGGTGGCAGCCCCCTGCTTCACTTGGTGAATGGGTTAAATACATTGAAGGAAGTTCACACTGTGTGTTCACGCATGACTATAAAGGTCTATTTAATTGTTTCTCAAAACATTCATGACTTTTCTGACTCATCCCTCATTTAAACACAACTGATTTACACATTGTGTTGGTGTTCTGACTCAAAAAGCATTAAAGCACCAAAGCATTAACTCAAGATAAATAATCAAAGTAAGTCAAATTGATTTCAGGTGAAAAAGAAGGAGACGTGTTCACATCCACTGTTGCAACGTAACAGTGGTCCAATGTAAATGCACTGATAATGCACTAGAAATCTTTTGCCTTGAAAAACAAGTTTGTTTCTGTGGCAGCGTCTACCAAATCCTTTTAAAGTAGAAGCACGCTCAGAGCTGGAATCCTGAATTACAGGCTGACTTTGTCATACTCCATTTTTTTGCCCTTTGGCTTCATATTTATCACCCAGTTTAGGTTGTGACAAATCTGCTGGTGATGACTGAACGTGGCTTGTTTGGCTCAAGGGAAGGCCTTCATCTTTCTGTCCCTTCACCAGCGATAAGAGGAAGCAGTCATGCAATCATTCAGGCTGTCGGGTGGCTGTTTGTTCAACCTGTATGATGAACATGCACAAGAGAAGCAGCACTGGAGGAAAATCTTTAACTAGAGCATTTCCACAAGAAAATGCAAAGTGTGATTGAACGGCTGCTATGGTTACTGTGGCTGTTGCTAGGTGGTTGATATGGTGTTGCTAATGGTTGCTGAGGTGCCACAGTTACATTCTGATGCCTCCAACCTTAACTTTTTTACTGCGGGAACTTTTAGAGGCGGACGTCTGGTTCCATTGACCACCACTGCGAACAGTTCAGCATCTCACACCAAACCCGCTCTGAAGGTCTGTTTACACCTTAAACACTTCATTTTTTTGGCCGTGCCAGAGATTAAAACAGCACAGAGAATAAGCTGCCGCCCAGCAGAAACAGCTCTCACTCTCAAACAGACCGAAAAGACTTCAGCTCATGAAGAAAACCAAGGTTACGACAACAGGACAGGGCAATAATTTTACCTCCACTCTACTTTTAGGAGTAGATACAGAAGTGGTGGACAGCCTTTATCGCAGGATACAGCAGTCAAGCAATATGACAGATGGGATTCGGCCAAGGAGCTTGAAAAGATCTTCAAGTGTAATGATGGGTCTCTAGAGACAAACATCAGAATCGTCCAGGCTATGGTCTTTTCTGTGATTTTGGATGAATGTGGAGGCTGGACGATAAAAAAAGCAGGACAAGAAAGAAACGTCATGACCGTTTCAAGCCTTTCCTATCAACCTCTCACTCGAAGTCTTCACAAACAAACTTAAGGGTCTTATTTTGGGCGTATTATTTGAAGAAACACTTCACCAAAAAAGACATTTATGCTTGGAGCTAGGGGTACAATTCACCAACAAGTTCTGCAACATCTGTACCATGCATGAAGTATGGAGAATATGCAGTGCACTATCTCTCATTAACATAACGAGGAACCAAATTTCACAAGAACAACCAGAAACCTGGATGCTGAGCAAGTTAGAAACATTAGCTTAAGCTATTTGGCATCTGAGTAAAGTGAGTTCCTTATTTTTATAGTGAAGTTACCAAACTTGCTACTTGCTAACCCTCCTTACCTCCTTATGTTTAAGTCTAGCCTAAATGGAACAAACTGAAACACTCTTCCTAAGTTATATTTTTTATAATTCTATTTCTTTTGCAGTATTATAGATGCTTCTTTGTTGTTTCTGATTGTAATCTTTAACATTTTGCTCTGTATCAGGCCTACATAAACTAAGGTTTCCATGTACTGCTACACTCCTACTTGTAATAGTTGAAGATAAAAGAGGAAGAAGACGCCCAGCCTGAAGATGGACAGATACAATCAGATAAAACATGAACAAGCCATTAAAAAGCCTGAAGGGACAAACAGATGACAGGACATTCAGGAAAAAACACAAGCCATATGGTCACCAGATGCTGGAAATTTTATGATGGCACTTAATAATGATAAAGAGCATCAATTTCCTCAATCCAATGCACTTGGATCATGCAAGAACATCTGGAATCTACTTTGCCTTGTGCATTTTGTGATGTATGTCTGGCTCTGTAAAAACACTGTGAAAATGTGACATTTTACTGGGAAAGACCTAACTCTCTCACACACACACTAATGTGCCACAACACTAAAGGCCACCTTTTATTCCACTGGTTAAGTTCTCATGCACCCACTGCAGGCACTTTCAGTGTTGGATGTAGGTAAGCATGGGTACTCTGTCCGGTCTGCAGCTACGCAGCCCTATATGACGAAATGTGCAATGTACTTAATGTTCTAAAACCTTTTCTATTATAGCCAGCATTAACTGTTTCAGTAATTTGTTGGACCTTACAGGGATCAGTGAGCCTTGTGTACCGATGACCCTGTCACTGGTGCATTGGTTGTTCTTACTTGGATCACTTCTGATAATAACTAGTCACTGGATACCAGGAAAACCCCAAAAGTCCAGCAATTCCAAAGACGCTCTGACTGTCAATCTGGACATTGTGAAAGTTTTTCCTGCTTCCAACACATCGACTTCATTATGTGCAATATCTTCTCCACAACAGTCTTCATGTGCAATATTACTACTTACGTCAATATTACTTTTTATTACTTAATCCTCCTATTGTGTTTATTTAGGCTTAACACTCTTGGTGTTCTCGGTCACTTTTGATCGGGAACATGTTAGTTGATTATAAATCCATGATAATATATATGAAGAGCTCTTTTCCAAAACGCAATAAAAGCCAAATTTTAAAAAGATTACTTTGTCATGCCATTTTGCTGTGCACTGAACCTATTCTCTGCTCCATCAACATTTCATGCCAAATCACTATATTTCCTTGTTTAAGATGTACAGCAAGATGCCATTTCTATCCAAACCGCATGTGTGGGTCTAGGTAAAACTTTCATTTTCCTGAAAACTATCAAAATGGATTTATGCCGTTTTGGAAAAGAGCTCCTCATATATTCTACAACATTTTTTTTTACAAAAATGTCTTTACATGTTTCTGCTACTTTTGGTTCCTCAAAGAACTTTTAAGCAAATGGTGTAAATGAGATGAGTGTGTGAATTAACCTTCCCCTAAATTTAAATGTTCTAGGAAGAACCCCTAAAAACTAATGCAAAAAGAACCCTTGTTGGCACCCCTTTTAAGAATGTAAATGTAAATTACGTGTGATGTTTCTGCCAATTTATTCCACCAGTTATATTTCTGAATCACCACCCATTATTGATTAAGGCACGTACAGGTTGACAGAAGCCACTACAGCGTTTACAAATTCCACTGGTCTCAATTTGCCAGGTCACTAAACAACAACTGATATGAAAGTCTTGATTAAAATTTCTAAACTAAAATAAAAAGTGTCAAGCCCACATACAAAATAAATAAACAAACAAATATGTAATCAATAACCAATTTTCACTAGCTGCTTTTCTGAAGAAAAGTAAATATTCCAAGGAGAATATTGCATGAGAAAGTTTGTTGTCCTTAGAAGTTTAACCGGTCAGTACTGTTGGACCAACTTTATTTACATTTATGACCTCTGTAGGATGCCCTGATCTAGAGTGACTAAACACTCCGAACCACTACTTAGCAGTAATTTATTTATTTATAGTTTATACTCCAGCACAGAATAGCATAGAGTATTTCCACAGAGTTTTTATTTGACTTTTATTTTAGACTTCATATTGTTTGTATTGTTCTTGTCTATGTCTCTCTTTGTGTTTGTGCAGTTGTAACAAAAGCAAAAGCAAAATTTCCGCCTGGATCAATAAAGGTTTTGGATTCTGATTCTGATCTTGAGTCTTTGTAGTAATACAGGGGTTGGTGTGGAGCAGTGTGGAGACTTCCTCTGCTCTCCATGAAGCAGACTGGGATTGGATTCCCTCTCCTGGCAGGAACACAATGCAATTTCAACAAGAGTCCTTGGCAAGAGACCAAATACCAAATTCACTTGCTACCATAAGTTGCTTTGGATGAGGGAATCGGCACTATACTGTAAATGTAAGAGACCTAGGTCCTCAAATAGGTTTTCGCAAGTGGTCCTTCTTCTGTGATGAACTGGTGACCTGTCCAGGAAAATGTTCCTCCACCTTTTGCCCTGTAATAGCTGGGCTCCAGTATCCTGGTTAGGATGAGTGACTCAGAAAATGGATGGATGGAAGTTTAGAGTGTAATGTAATGCACACTGGCTGTTGAGTTAGACTCCCTGAGAAAAGATCTTGATCAGATTTCCATTCCTCCAGCCCTTCCCATCATGCACCCCGCCCCACTTCTCATGCTATTAAGCCCTAAATTATTCAAACCTGACAGAACGGATTTTTGATGATATCATCTCAGACCAAGATTGAATATCTGGTCCATTCATTCCTTTAAAGCAGTTTTCAACAGTAAAAGGAAACCGCTTTAGATAATCGCACCCAAGACATTTTAATTCATTCCCAGAACTGCTGTCGAACCAGACAGACTGGGGGAAAAAAATTAAATTAAACATGATGGCCCAAAGAAAGTATGCAATTCTGTGGGTGTGTTTTGTTTACTTTCTTATTTACTTTTGCCAGTTGATCTCCCTGAGAAGCTCACTGAGAAGAACACCTGTTGATGTAGGAACGCCTGCTGAGTGACAGTCACCCTCTGCTTCTGCCAACGCAAATCATGTTGTCTGTGTGGAAAATCACAGTTGCTGTGCTCAATACCTGCAGTGAAACTTAGGGACTATTTTACAACATATGATTTCTCAGGGCAAGAATGAAAACTGACTAATAAAGCCTAAAACAATAAAATAACAAATAAATAAATCAGAATGAAAAAAAAAAAAACTTTTGGTCCATATGTTGGCAAACTCTCAACCATCAAAACACACACAAACACACACACATACACACTTGCTGCACCCTGCCACCAGTCTAAACCCTCCCATTAAGCCTGTTGGATTAAAAAGTTTGTTTTCAAGTATATAGTGATCACAAATGTCTGATAAATGAAATATGATCAATAAATGTAAATAAAATACATCAGCGCAGCCAAGAGAAAAGAATGTGGAAATAGCTTTTTTCATACTAGTGACACATTATTTTAAGCAAAGTGTTATTTATACTATTTCTATACTATACAGTACTAAACTTTACTATACTATACTATACTTTATGAAGCTATACTATATAACATACTAACATCTTATTTGTATCCTACTGTAATTTCTATAAATATGTTTTAATGTTCTAGTGCGTAATGTTCTATACTATACTATATTACACTACACTGTATTGTATTGTATTGTACTGTACTGTACTGTACTGTACTGTACTACACTGTACTATACTATACTATACAAGAATAATTTCTATTTACCATTTTACATGAGTTCTATAAATACATTTTGCTATTTTTTTCCTTAAATGTTCTACTAGCCCCTCCTCACCCCCTAATTTTATTTCATTTTTTTATTATTCACCTTTTTAATTTTTTTTCTTCATTCATCATCTTTTGCTGAATTCAATATCAGTGATCAAAAACCTGGTCTCTAGGTACCTCCTGTCAGAGTAAAATGGGATTAACACAACATCAGTTTATATATTCATTTTAGCATTCATTTCCAGTCTCTCTTGGAACTGCTTTTGTTGTTGTTGTTTTTTTGTTGTTGTTGTTGTTGTTGTATCTTCAAAACTCATATAGTTTCATTTTCTCTGATTGGCCATCATGTACCGCGCCTCATACAAACATCAGCTCCTGACATACATGGTCCATCACGTGATTATGACTGAGCCCCTAAACTACTAAAAACTACTTAAGTGTTCCTGGCCTGTTATTCACACAAAAGCAACACAAATGTACCCTTGTACGTTTCAATTTCAGTGCAGTTCTTTGAGGTGTTCAACAGACTTGCTCATAATTTTGTCCAAGAATCCTAAAAAGAAGAAGATTACAAGACCCAAGGAAGGGGAAGAAAAAAAAACTGACAGAGAACGGGGAGAAAAGATCAAACAGTTGCCAACTGTAACAGTGCGAGGGAGGCAACGAGAGGAACTCAGGAAGCTTTGATTTCTCGCCATGCTCTACTAATGCACTAATGAACTCTCTCTGTGTTCGGTGAGGAAGGTACAGCCACAATCGATCTCGATAATAGCGGCGGCTACAGTGCAGCCCGTTCAACATATTGCAAACTTTTACAGCTGTAAAAAAAACCCCCTGAAAATACGAGGGCAGGCAGCGTATGAGTCATCTTTAGCTGAACAGAAGATTCAAGAAGGTTCGAGAAAAGGGGGGTTTATGGGGGGATGATTAAGAGACCACATTCCCGCGCTCTTTGAAAGAGGAGAAGCTTTGAAAATAAAAAAAGTGTAACTAGATTTAACGCTCAGAGGAATAAAGTGGCTCAGCATTGCAGCGCATGTGGGACGGAAACGCTCCGGCTGATGTTTATTTCATGCAGACAGATATTTTGAGAGGCACTCATTTCATGCAAAAACGTGCAGCACAAACTAACAAACTCTCCTGACAGCAGAAACGCCACTGATTGAGACGTCTGTCCACTCTCCACAGGGCCGTGTTACATTCTGCAAATGAACACAGTCTGATCTGTCTCGGTTTCTCGTCTGGCCCATTCGTCTTCATGCTTTTTGTTTTTTTGGTAAATTTAGCACCACATCTGGCTCCTTCAAGCACAGACGCGCCCCATTTTGCAAACTCGACAAAGCCTGTAGCAAACAAAACCCTCGCAAATCGACAGCATTTAACACAGGCGCTTCTTGTCAACTTAACAGGTTTCAGAGGTTTGAAGTGATAGACAGGGTTTATTTTGTTTTTGGTATTTTTTGGTTATTCTCAGGCCAGATTTTCCAGGCCTAAGATGCCTTTCTTGCTGAGAAAATGAACTCTGTTGTTTATAATTGACAGTCACAATCTGTGGTAAACTAAAATGCCTCCCATACCACTTCAAAATAAAACTACCACTATAAAGTGTTTATAAATGATTTATAATCAGGTTGTTAATTAGGTTGTAGACAGTTTATAAACCATTCATAGGCCGTTCTAAACTAGTTATGACAGTTGTCATACGTCGATGCACGCTCACTATTTGACAAGATCTAGTGTTTTAATGGTACTACCATGTTAACAAAGAACTGACAGTTGACAGTTGTTCTGCATGAAAAAGGGACAAGATTAGCAAATGGCAAGATCTGAGTGTGCCTGCATCAGTGTATGACAACTGTTGTAACTTGCTTATTAATGATTTATTAACAGGTAGCCTAGTGATTGGGCATTCGCCCTGCAATCTGGAAGTCATGGGTTCGATTCCCAAAACCACTAAGAACGTCTGAAGTACCCTTGAGCAAGGTCCCCTCACACAGCTCCTTGGGCGCTCTGTTCCTGACTGCCCGCTGCTTCACTTGGTGAATGGGTTAAATGCAGAGGAGGAATTTCATGCTGTTCACATTGTGTGCTGTGGTGTGTTCACGTATGACAGAATGGTCACTTTCACTTTCACTTTAATTAACAACCTGATTATAAACCATTTTCCGAATCCTTTATAATGATAGTCTTATAATAAAGTGTAACCCCCACCACCCCCAAAAATATCAGTAGAATTGTAAGGTTTCTAAGGAGTCAAAATACAAATAATGTTACAGCCATGAAACGAATGGGTTATCGCTCCTGCTGTAAGTCTGCAAATATATTTCAACATGTTTATAGCTACTATTACATAGCAATAACTGACTCGGTATAGAGAACAACTGCAAACCACTATTATAGTTACCTAGTGAACTTCAGCAGCAATTGTATTTATTTGTCTATTGTGTTTATTTACACCTCTCTTACTGACCACAGTGTTTTTAGAGTATTTTTGGAGAGATTTATTTTTGACTTTGGTGGTGCCTTCCATGCCATTCAGTGCTACGTAGAAGTCCTTGAGCAAGACCCCTAACACTAGGTTCACCCATCTGTAAGATGATTAAATTTGGATAAGAGCATATGCCAAATGTTATTCTAACAACATCTGGCTCCTTCAAGCATAGAAAACGGGACCTCAAACAAACCACCAACAGCCCTTAACAGCATTAGAGCTTCAAAGCAATAGAGCGCTGAAGTCAGGGATGATTTAAAAATTAACTGTGTTTAGACAACAAATATGTTTATAAGATCACACTGACAACATTGTTATTGAGATAGACAGAATCAAGTTTCAGAGGAAACCAAATGTGGGATTTCTTCGTAGGCAGCGAAAACTGTTGGTATGACTGTAACATTATCCACTCTGCTATATAATTCAGTTGTTTGCCCCCCAATGGGCAGTGCTGGTACTGTTTGTTTTTCATTTTTTTAATTTTATTTATTGAAACAAACATGAATAAACAAAATATAGGTTTGAATGATTGGCCTGGCAAGCACAGGATTGATGTAACTGACATAACTAGTTATACTTCTATGACATTTTTGGTCACCCGGAATTTGTCCATCATGGATATATGGCTGCAAACAGAACATTTTTGGCATTTTATATGACTTTGAATAAATATAAACTTTTCTAGTGTGCCTTGATGATCTTATTTAAGAACTGGGCTTAAACGGTCTGTCTGACCCAGCAACGGTTGCTATGAAAAAATGTCTTGACAGATAAGAATACATTGTTAGATCACCTTTGTTTATATATATATATATATATATATATATATCTTTTTCACAGAGACAGGGATGAAACTGAAAATGAGTAACACTTAGAAGATGGGGGACACTGGGCAATAAAAACATCACGGAAATGCAAAGTAGAGCTGGAAATGTGCAGGCCATTAGATTGGAAATAGGAGGCACTTCAGTTATGGCCCTTCTACCCAACAGTAGAGGGACCATGTTGTTTCATAACTCAGTTTTGTGGGCGGAACGTGGATCGTTTTGAGGTCGATTTAACACTGAACGGATACGAAAGCCTATCGATCCGTATGGCGCAGAAGAAATAAGCCGCGACACTTCGCGGCCTGTGTGAAAAGACACGTGAACTCCGACTTGAAAGGCGCTTTAACCAGCCTTTCTAACTGAACTCTGTAATCAATCAACCCTCCTGTCAGCTATTCACTTGAAAAAAAACATACCCTCTCTCTCTTTCAACAGTCACCCACCACTCACACGACCGAACGGCTGTGTGGGGAAATAAATGTCACTAGGCGATGAGGTAGATGTAACCTGGTAAATGAGAGAAAACAAATCTGAGTGCATTAATGTCAACAAACCAAAATAAGCATTTCAGACAGATTTGTGCTGTAAGAGTTGAAGAAGGTGATGGTGAGAATATGGCGTTTGTTGTCAATGGCGACACCATTTTACTGAAATAACAGGGCAAGTACTGTGAGGAGGAGGAAACAGAGGGGGGAAATGCCCTTTCCTGCACCGCACTGCAGCCTGAAAGCAGCAGTCTGAAAACACACACATACACACACACACACACACACTCAGGGTCGGGTGGTGCTGGGGATGGAGGTATTGGGCAGAGATAGAGAACTTTAACAATATCTGGAGTTATGCTGCCATCCTGTGGACAAAATGAAATCAAACTCAACGAACCTCTTTCTTAATTATCATCCATTTCAAACATCAAATCAACTGCTGTTATTTTATTCAGTGATAACTTGCGTAAATTCAAATACCATAATCTAGACATTAGGAGACATTTTAAGATGTTTTGAGAAGTCCAACAAGTTATTTGTACAATAAACTACAATATGCTGTAATTATATATTTAAGATTTTTTAAGGTCAGATTTAATCATCACTTCCAAAAGCTCACCATAGTTTCACTCTGGCTTTATTCTGGATGCAACTAACATTATGACAAAAGAGAGAAAACAGAGTGGCGAGAGAGAGAGAAAGAGAGACACAGAAAGCACATGTGTGTGAAAGCTCATCAGGAAACAAAAGTAAGCCCATAGGTTTCCGTGAAAAAATTGTCCAGAATTCCAACATTTTGTCTGGCCCCCACTTGGCTTGGAACCTCTGGTTCATTTAACCCAGGGGTCACCAACCTTTTTGAAACTGAGAGCTACCGTGTCATTCGAAGGGCTACCAGTTTGATACACTAGAACAGAGTTTACCTAAACTTATATAAACTTCATGTATAATAAACATGTTTTAAATGCTTTTCTTTAGATATTGTCATTTTAAAATCTATATACATAAATGCAAATGTGATTAAAGAAGAATAGCAACACGATCAAATTAAATGTTAGCCGCTGCTCACTGGTGAGTTTTTTAACAGGTCCGAGGGCTACTCATGTGGTCCTTGGGGGCTCCCTGGTGCCTGAGGGCACCATGTTGGTGACCTCTGATTTAACCCATACAGTGTGATATTTTGGGGTAAAAGAAAGTCCAAGCAGGACAAAAACTGACCAAAAGGCTGCAAATGGCAACCATCATACAAAAAATTCTTGATAGGTGCTACCCTAATAAGCATTTTTAGCATATTTTATTAGCATATGAGCATCTAAACAGTTTGGAAACTAAAGAACAGGTCACAGTAAAAGTTACCGAACAAGTTACTGTACAGGTTACAGTAAAAGTTGTAGTAAAAGTTATAATAAGTGACAGTGAAAGTTACAGTAAAAGTTCAAAACTGTCCAATACTGACCTCTGAGATGACCCTAGAAACTGAATCTGTGAAAATGGCCAAAAAAAACCAACAGAGTCTAATCATTGTCTCACTTTATCCACTCTAACGTTAATATGGACAGGGATTAATGGACTCCCCTCAGTACACCCCACTATGATTATGGGCTGCAACAAACTAAAGTGTGTACTGAGGGCCATTCACACTGCAGGGATCGATACCAAGATTAGAAGGAAAACCAGAGAGAAGAGTGTGTGACATTCGCTGGGGCGCTGCGGAGACTCCGATAAATGGAAACTCCCTGAATAACAGAGTGTACCTGCTGAACACAGCTGATCACCTGAGGCTCCCCTTATTGATTTTCCACTATCAGCCAGAAATGATGGATTCGGTGGAGTCCCCACACCCAATTACCATCTAATGACAGAGTGTATGTGATAGATCATCGGCAGATAAAATGCTACAAAATTCGTGCTGTTTGGGAGGGAGCAATAGAAAACTAAAGAAAACAGTGGACTGATTTACCTAGATAAAGATTGATTTAAGTATCTCTGGGAATATATTAAATTCAAGATCAGATAATAGAAACAATTATTATTAGATAAATAAATTAATACATACATACATACGTTCATTCATTCATTTTCAAGCAGCCTTAGCATGTTGGACTGGATTAAGCAAAAAAGATACATATGTTTATGAAGTTTATACATTATGAAGGTTATGTATAAGTAGTCAAATGCAAACATGTCAAATTACCTTTTTTATTTTGTTGAAATAAAAAGAAGTAAAGATCTTGTACAGAAAACATATGAGACACCAATTTTTATTTATTTTCTAAATTTTATATAAAATACATAAAATGTTAAATGTGCATTCACTTCTCTACAGGTCACTGATTGTCCATCAAAGTGTGTAGAAGTGTGTTCACTGAGGGGAATGCACAGTAAAGGGTCAGTTCTAGATATAAGCCACACCGTTAAAATAATGCAAATTCCTGCTAGCGCATCTATGGAATTCTGGTTGTATGTTAGCGCTACGCTTACAGCACATCACATTAACTTTTTTGGGCTGTTCTAGATTAAACATGGATGTCTTGTTGTGTGTAAAGCTTGTAACAGCCATATGAGCATCTATATGAGTTTGTGTGCAACATTTTTACAATGACTCCTTCAGTAAAGATTCCTGGAATAAAATTGGTGCTGTTGAGATGCACTGACTGATTGGTTTATTTTTAATAATACTTTGTAATTATTAATGGTCAATATTACTTCTAAGGACTTCCAGCACCTGAAGGTCTAATCAATAGGTAAGCTTGATTTCTTCAATAGGAGAGCTTGATTTCTTTTGGAGAGCTTGATGTTCTAGATTGTTTGTCCTCTCTACAAAACTCCAGTTAGTGTCAGTTGTGTTCAGCATAATACCGTCCTTTCTAGCAATATCAGTATTGTTAAATAACCAGGGTCACTTAGGTAGACTATCGTGTTTTAAACTGCAGGCCCTGCTTTGCAACCTGTAGGGGTTCCAGGTGAACTTGCACTAACATGCTTTTGAAATGTGAGCTAGGCAGCCCACAGGCTTACTTGATTGCTGTGCAGTTGTGTAATTTTAGGTAACAACAATCAGGTAGAATTGTTCTCTCCTCTCAAAGTTTGATGTGAGCAAATAATAATAAAGTTATGTTGATGCATTAGCTGCACCGTGCATCTCTCTACAGTCTTTCTGTCTTGCTAAGCTACTTGCGTGGTACATCTTTTAGTCCTTCTGTGTTTTGCTGACATTGTTGGGCAGTTCTCTGTAGTCTCTCTGTAGTTGGTCTGTCTACCAGACCATTCTGGGAACTGCATTTCTTGGTCCATCTCTGGTTTGTTAAGCTCGCTGGGCTGTCCACTGATCTGCTTATGACTTGATAAGCAATTTGGGCAGTGCATCTCTTGGTCTGTCTGTGACTTGCTGACCTTGCTAGGCAGTTCATCTCTCTCTAGTTAATCTGTCTTGCTACATTTAGCTGGGGAGTGCATCTCTTGGCCCATCTCTTATTTGCTAAGCTAGTTGGGCAGTCCATCTCTTGATCTGACTGTGTCTTGCTAGCCTAGCTGGGCTGTTCATCTCTCTTTAGTTGATCTGTCTCATTCACCTAGTGAGAACCGGTGCATCTCTTGGTCCATCTGAAATTTTCTAAGCGATCTGGGCAGAATATCTCTTGGTCTGTCTGTCTTGCTTGTTGGCAATTTCAAGGGCTGAGTTCTATGTCGTTGTGCCTGACAAAAGCTTAAGTGAAATACGGCCACTTATTATGTTTGATATGTATAAACTTCAGCTCAGTAAAAACAACAGCAAAATAGATCACTAGTGGACTAATTTACACAATACACAATGTCTAGTTAGCTCGCTTTTAATTATCCTATTGAACGGGTCACCTTGGCCATTATCGCAACAATTGCAAATTTATACCAATGTAATCATTTGTAGGCCTAGAAGACCTGAGTTCCTTCCTAAATTAATTATATGTTGGATTAGAGTGAAGATGAACTCACCATATGCTCACCTACAGATGTGGTTGTGCTTGACTGTGATTTGACCGAAACTGCAAAGAGTAATGACTTCACATCCATTGAGTCATGATGAGCACCTTTATGTGTTTTTGGCTTGCCTTTGCCAGTCCTGCTCTGTTTAAACTCATTAATATAAAGCAGGTTTACTAGTAATGTCCTCATCTGCGCTAACAGTGTATGTTTCAGTATCCAACAAATTATCAAGATCCATTTTGTAGTCATATTTTATGATCCCTAATCAATTTCACACTTGTTACACACTTGAAAAAAGGTGAACAAACTACAATAATTATTGCCATTGTGTTATATTGACTTGCAGTCTATTGTGTTATGTTTGTATTTTCTATTTCTTAAATGAGGATTTTCACACAGGCTTAGATCCTTTGTTTAAAGAGTGTATGTAGATAGAGCGGTGTACAGATGTGATCTGACACTGGCTACCCTGTATTCACTTACTCCACGGGACAAAAATTATTTGAAATTGCCAGTGATCAAAGCCATGACTTGAAAAGGATGTTGTTAATATCTAAAAATAATAAACTTCTTGATAAATACTGGGATTATGGATTTTGTTCACACTTATGTGATACCCAGCTTTCATACACTTCATCCTCAAACTTTACTTTCTCCAATTTTCTCTCCCGTGTTGTGGACAGTTCATGGAATAGCACCAGTACTGGAAATCTATAGGCCAGTCCTTTTCTTTCCAGTCAGGTGAAGCTCCACTACATCTGCTTTCAAACTGTGGATACCCCAATACAGCTGGACAGCTCAACACACTTGGAGGAGTACATATATATCAGCTAATAGACACCCATACTGACTAAGTGATCAAGGGGAGAGAGAGGACATCATATCCAGGTGTGCTGTCTTTTACTCTCGGCAGATGGCTGTGGCATCACCTAGGATTGAACTCGCATCTTTTCAAGCAAGGTATGCTAGGTCTCCTGATGTTAGATATCCTGATGCTAGGTGTCCTACTGCTAAGTATCTCCTGCTAAACAGTTGCACCACATTAGCCTACATATTTAAAAACAGCAAACATTGAAACAATGAAAAAATAGATTCCCGTTTTTAAATATGGATAAGAAAAACTGTTAGGGTTGGAACTGTAGATGCAACAGTCACTGTATTTGTAAACACACCACAAGGTGTCAGCAAAAAGCTGAAGTGCTAAAGGTGGAAATGTGAAGAGTTAAGTTATTGTGTATGTATGTGATTAAATGCTGCATCACTCTTGTCTGTTAAACATTTATGAGTTCTACCAACTTTACATTCACCCTCCGTTGTTTATTATTTTGAAATACAACAATGACTACAGATGGTGACATTTTGCTGACCCAGCTACAGTCCAATCACAATTTTTAATTACTGGAGGCGTCGTGACATAAGACTTTGTTTGCAAATCCAGCAACAATTGGCTGGACTCTGATCAGACTGACAATACAGTACAGTCCACTGCCATTGGGGGTCAATCATATTATGGGGGGCAATCATATTTAGCAGGATTCCGAAAGCTTAGCCACCCTTAATAAAGTGCTGCATTTGGCAGTTGTTTATGTTGCCTAAATGAACCAGGGTAGATAAAACACAAAACCAAACACATTCTATCTCCTGCTGAGGATTAGAGAATAAACTCTTCAGATACTGTAGATCTGCAATGACCTTTGCTCAAAAGTTATCCAATGCTTTTAAAGACTGGACTAAATATCGTATGACCATTTCAGTTATGTATCGCATTCTACAGGTATTAAATCCGATTAGATAACTTTTCTAAAATTAGCCTCAAGGAGCTGGGCAGGGCTCAGTGATGAGCGCCCAAACTTGACTTTGTATATTTAGCCTACTTATTTAATCCCACTTAATCTGACACACCTTTATTATGTGGTCAGGAGCAGTTTTAGGCAGCAGGTGTGATAGTTTAAAGCAGGGTTGGGAGGGATATTGGAGAATCTTACCCGAGCAGTTTAACCTTGGATAACTTCTCTGCTTTGGGCATGTAAACAAAGTGATATGTAACAGTTTTCAAAATAGAAATAAATGAAAAAACAGTGTAGTTTCTGAAAGCTGTACTCTTGGCCCTGTCAATATACTGCTCATTCCAGTGCATTGGTGGAAAATGCAAAGGCACTGTGTAGGTCCTCCTTCGGCCCACATAGCTAAGTTAATGTATTACAGAGGCTATCCGCTAATTTCTCGTAACAATAAGATCAGCTAAACATCAGCTCAATTTTGTAAGGAGAAAGAGATTCCCCTACATGTCATCTCTTTCATCAAACCTGTAAACTTATTTTAAAGTGGACTATTACTATAATGCTAAAACATTAACCTAATGTAGCACTTCTACTAAATGTTCCAGCTGATTACACTAAATTAACCCGTTTAAATGATGAAAATGAATCATTTTGAAAGAAATTGTGCTTTTGCACACTTGTGAGATGCCACAGGGCCTGAAGACTGGAGATTTAGAGAATAAACTCTTCATGTGGGTTGTAATAGCCTTTCATTAAAACTCTTGAGCCCCCTCATTTCTTATCCTTGGCATGAGTAGAATAAATAAAAGAAATAACAAACAGAACAAATGTTTTACTGCAACAAGCTGCCTAAAAATACAAGGAGTCCCAACCACTCAGCATTGAGCACCACCAGTATACTGATCACCGCCTGATCATCTGGAACCATCTGGACCTGTTTCTTCACTGGTTCAGACCTTAGACATGCTTTGTTCTGCTTGAATGATTCATACGTAGGTCACTGTGTGGCTTAAACAAAAAACATTCCTCTGAAACTAGTCAGGTTCAGGGACTGGACTGAAAATGAAAGTCTTTGAAAGTCCTTCAGGAAGCCTGGAGAACTGTTCCTCAAGACTACAAACAAAATATGAAATAATGTGAGTGGCGGCTCAAGACTCAAGACAATATTGATTTATTTAATAAACTGCAGATTGATATTCTTTGGAAAGTTGTTGAGTGGCTATAACTAAATAAATATAAGTTTAGTTTTTTAAGATGAAGTAATCTGTTACAGTGCATGTCTGACATCTTATTAACTGGTTGTGTGGTGATACAGAGTCAAATTCTAGACTGTTCTTTTATCTTTAAATGCACTTGTTAACTGTTTCATCACTTAATAGCTTGTTAAATATGTAACACTTGTCTGGTGATCCACATTATAATTATATCAGGTGGCTAAAAATGTGACATTTTCTGGCTAATGAAGGCTCACATGGTGAAGCTACTGTAAATGTATTTGTTAGAAAAGAATGTTGAGCGGGTTTTTAGTAAATATTAAGAGAGAAGCAAGTGAATGTAGAAGATCTCAGTGTGCGCCAAAGCTTTTGACTAAACACCTGGCATTTGGCCATTTCAGTTATGTAACCCATTCTACAGGTATAAAATCCAATTAGATAACTTGTGCCTCACTAAACAGGGTGGGGCTCACTGATGATAGCCAAGCCTGCTTTTGGATATTTAATCCCCCTTAATACGACACACCTTACTTATGTGATCAGAAGCAGTTTTTGGCAGCAGTTTAGAGCAGGGTAGGGCATTTATTATGCATTAAACATAAAAGTAAGCGAAACTTGTAAGAGGCTCTATCCTTGTGTGTAGCAGTTTGCCAGCACTAACAGAGCTGCCACCACTGTTTTATCTGTTTTTATTTGATGTATACAGAACTTTCTGGCCATCTACAGTACTTTTTTTCATGAATTTGCATCTGCTTAGATAGCACAAACGCATAGGCTAGTGTAATATAATATTATACATGCGTGACATATTGGAGAATCTCACCCAGGAAACTCAACCTAAAATCCATTTTTTCCGAAGTTTGTTTTCCATAATACAAATATGGAAAAAGTAAATAAATACAAATGCACAATAAATAAATGCAGTGCACTAGAAAGAAATGCAAAAGCACTTTGTAGCTCCTCCTTTTGCCATTCAGCACTTGATTACTCTAAAATGACTAATTTAAATAATGAAAAGACGATTGCCTGACATTTTTCACTTCATTTAAGATTTCGCCTGAAATAAATGGTGCTTTTTGTGCTTTGCCCCACATAGCCATGTATTATTTAATGAATTATGGGAGGCTAATCCATTCATTTCTAGTACCAAGAAGATCAGCTAAACATCCGCTAATTACAATAAACACTGACTTTCGTAAGGAGAACGAGGTTCCCCTGCATTACACCAAACCTGTAAACTTATTTTCAAGTGGACTATCAGTATTTTGCTGGAATGTGTACAAAATGTTGCACTTGCACTGATTACACTGAAATAACCCATTTAAATGATCTAAAAGACAATAGCCTGAGATTTTTTTTTTCATTTAAGATTTCACCTGAAACTACTGGTGCTTTTTTGCACAAGTGTGTCTGTATACAAGTGTGCAAAAAGCTAGACAGTTCAAAAGATCATCTCTCGCTTCTGTCACAGACATTTACACCACATGCTGCATCTGCAAAGCGACCAAAATTGTGGACAACCCCACTCACCCTTCACACGAACTCCGTCATCCTGTCTGAAAAAAGGTTACATAGCATGCGGGCCGCTGCTGCCAGAACAGGAAACAATTTCTTCCCTCAGGCCATCAGACTCCTCACTCAGAACTGAATGTAAAGCTATACTTCATACGCACACATGCACCCAGTGAACTGAACTGCTTCCGTCTCCAAAGCACACTGCATACACACTTAAACTATTCCACCATAAACAAAACTTACATCCCAACGACCATTTTACTTCCGTACTTCTCTATCCTGCTGTTGGTGTTGATGGTATTTTTGTACAAATATTTAATACTAACTGTCTAGGTCTTTGCTCTGCATGCTTAATGACTCTCCTACTAAAATACATGATCTGTTATAAACTGTATTTATTCATACTTGTACTGTTACTGCTCCTGTCGGCTGCACTGGATGCTCTGTCCTGGATATTGTTTTGTTGCACTTGTGATTTTCTTGTACTCCCTCTTTTGCACTCTGGATAGTCCTGTCCTGTATGGACTTGTGTAGTGAAGTCAAGTCAAGTTTATTTATATAGCCCTCTGTTATACACAAAGGCTATTAAATGTGCTTTAGAGTAATAAAATAAAACATTTAGCAAAAAATATAAGGAAGTAAAAAACGAAGAAGAAATGAAAGAAATAAGATTAAAAAAGAACATTAAAAGTGCAACGGAAGTTCTGATATTTAAAAGAAGGCAGAGGGTTCACTGTGTAGTCTTAAGGAACATTGTTGTACTGGAGGAATGCTGCCTGGTTTCAGTGTGTACTGTGTGTAGATAGTTGAAATGACAATAAACACCTGCTTGACTTCATTTGACTTGACATGTGAGATGTCACACTGAGTGTCTGAGGAACACCAATTTGAACTAAAAGCAAGAAAAACATTCTTTCATGCCCTGCAGTGCCAGTGGGTGTTTTAAAAGTTGTAATACTTTAAAGTTTACAGCCAAGCAATGACAGTTTAACAACCCAATATGGGCTCCTTATAATGGCCGGTCTACCTCAGTGGTCATCACCTCTATCCTAAAAGCTCTGCAGGTTACACCTCCACCTCAAATCCAACAGGCCTAATAATCAGGACCTGACATGTTCAATAAAGGGCTTGAACTGAATTCTTCAGAAGACAAATCACTGACCAGTTATCGTAGAAATGGATGTCCACACTGAAACTGCTGTTGTTATAAAGCAGGATGATGCTGTTTTGCAGACATCCAATCAAAAGTAAGGTTTGATGTGCATCTCAGATTTTATGGGCTCATATCAGTGCACAATTTTCCTCACTTTTTTCATGTTTGATGTAGCATGTAATCACTGTCGAAGTTTCTGTGGTTACTGGTTGCTTTCCAGTCTATGTGGACTACATCAGAACACAACAAAGAAAAAATAGCCCATATTCAAACTTTTAAGACTGATGTGACAAAAAACCTAAACAATATATTGCCTGAAACATAAATTCTTGGGTTTGTAATAGTATCCACAAAGTGCATCCATTGGTTAAGTGCGAAATGAAAAGGTGCTGGCTCTTAAGTTCAGAGCAAACATGCTTTTAGTATAAAATTGTAATACATTTTCCTCTTACTGGCCATCATAACTGTTGTAGAAGGCTGTCCACCAATTTCTAGCAACAATAGGGTGAGCTAAACATTGCCTCCCTGCAATAAACAATAAACTGATGCTCCCTGGGATGACACACCTTACACCCACCCCAGCAAACTGTTCTGAGATTGGTGCTATGCATTTTATTTTAAAGTGGGCTATAACTATTGCACCACAGTTTATGGTGATGTAACATTTTCACAAAATTTTCCAGCTGATTACCCCAAAATGATCCATTTGAATGAAACAAAAGGCAATAGTTCTTGGTTCCTGTTCATTTTACCTGAGACTTTACCTGAAGTTGATAGGGTGATGGACCTAGGACTCTTTTTCATATTGAACCATTTACTTGTGTGATTAGACACGTTTTCTGGACAGCGGCCTTGTGAGTTTATTACCTGTCACACCTTACAAGATGCTGCAAATAAAACCTCAGGCAGATTCACGTAGCTTGGATCATTCATCAGCATCTTCTGAACAGAAAACAAACCATGTGATGGCATGAAAACACCATTAAAAGGTTTTCATCCACCTAATTTGTCACATGGCTTCTGTATGGCTGAAATATAAGATAAGATAAGCTAAGATAAGACAAGATAAGATAAGATAAAATAAATCTTTTTAGCCCCACGAGTGGGAAATTTGCATTGTTATGGCAGAGAGTGGACAGTAGAGAGGTAAGAGCAGCAAAACAATAGATTAACACGTATACACAACCAGATAAAATTAAAATGCACTTAGGAACTAATACAAAACATATAAATATAGCACATGTATGCAAGTATATGTGTACATATAACCTATATGTCCATAGTGGAAATATATATATATGTTTTAACACTGTGGATATATATACTGGTACACAATTGAGTGTCCTCAGTTGATTGATGGCAGCAGATACAAAACAGTCATAATGTAATAAGACAAACTGCACATAGCTCACAGTAATATTTTACTTGAAAAAGCCTGTCACATATCACCCAAAAGAGGTCAGCTCTGTCCCAACCTTTCTGCAGGTTTCACCTCACCCAGAATACAGCACACCTTCTTCCAACTAATCAACTAGAGTGATCACCATCTGACGTGTTCAATAAAGGGTTGGTTCAGAAACATGGAGGTGGGGTGGATTGCATGTAGTTTCTCTGTGTCGTTTGTTGGCTCCTTTTACTCCATTATTAATGGTCAGGACCCTCACAGGACCACCAGTAAGCAGGGTATTATTCGGGTGGTGAATCACAGCAGTGACACTATGATATGGTTGTGGCATACAGTGCTGTGCAAAAGTTTTAGACTCCCGTGAAAACTGTTTAAAGCCATTTTTCTGAGCAGTGAGGGACTTTCTGCCAGCAAATACGTAATTTAACATTAGAATAAATCCAAACAAAGAAAGCATGAAAACATGAAGAAAGCACAGGTTTGGTTCCAGATCTCTCCTCGATGCCTCCAGCCTTTGCATGGACCATCAGCAGCTTCTGATTTATTTAATGAAGTATTGATTGAGCTGAGCCAGGTATTTGGAGGAATTTGATAAGAACTACAATGTGATACTGGGCTTCCATGGGGTGAGGTCTGGGAATGATGAACCAAACACATAAACATACATAAAATCTCTATTTACTGTATTAATATTTGTATAGAATCTAATATTAGTTTTTAAAAGCATATACTGTTCAGCTAAATGGTATTTAAATATAATTTTCTCAGACGTTTGCATGGTACTGTACGTGTGTATGTGTGTGTTTGGGTGTGCGGTACTGCTAGAGGAAATACCACCGACTAGAAATATCCAGCCAACGGTGTCCTCTAGTCCTCTTTTTTTCAGTCTAGCAGTGACACTGAGGTGTTTACCAACTCCATCAGTAAAACACACACAGCAGACTTTGTTTTAATGCTTTAATACTGAGAAAAGTCCACCAACCAAAAATATCCAGCCAACAGTGTCCTGTGTTCAGAAACCACAGATGAAGGACTAAAGCACAGCCAAAACAAACTGTGCAGCAACAGTTGTACCATCAATAATAACTTTACATTTACAAGGTGGACCAACAGGTTAGATGCATTTCATAGAGTGGACACTGTTTAAAAACTCAAGCAGCACAACTGGGTGTGACAGTCTCATACCGGCACAGCACACAGTTCCAGTGTCACCATTCCAGTGTCACTACAGATTATTAGAAGAGACAGCATGGCTCCAGAGTACAAAAAGACACACAGAACACACATATATAAATAAACTATAAAAATAAACTAGAAGCAAAATAATGTGTAATTTAATAAAAACATCCTAAAGAAATGTACAATTGTTGCATCAGCACTCAAGCACAGAACAAACAGTACACTGGAATGTAACTGTGCAAATGATCAGCAGTATATAAATATACAGTCAAGCTATAAAAATACAGTATCGCAGACAGTATTCAAGTACAAGTGCAGCATGTCCGGAATGAGATTTTCTGGTATGTAAACTATTGCGTCAGGCAAGAGGTGCCATGTTCATGCTCCTGCTGTGTGTCACTACTTTCTAACAACTGACAGTCTTGAAACAGAATGAGGTAAGACAGGGACACACTTGCTCTTTTCATTTAATCTTACAGTGTCCTGATCAACACTGCATAACATTCTGGGGACAGAGGGCAGAGGTGAAAGTAAGTGTGTCTCAATCCTGCACCAATACACTATAGAAACATTTATACCACTTTACGATAGGACTGCCCTAATAATAGATTTATAAATGACTTCAGGTGGGCAACAGACAATTTATACATCATTAATAAACCATTCTAAACATACATTGATGCAGCCAGATCGCAAGATCTGGTGTTTTATTGGTAGTAGCATTTTAACAAAATGTGATGAAGCTGACAGTTTAACATTCTGCCGGAGAAAGAGACAAGATAAGCTCAGCAACTAGCAAGATCTGAGATCTTGCCAAATAGTCAGCCTGAATCAATATATAAATGTTATAACTTGTTTATACCTGCTTATTAACGATTACTAAACTGTCTACAACCTAATTAACAACTCATTTATTAACTCTTTATAAGGTAGTCTTATTGTAAAGTGTTTTTTTTTGTATGCTAACAAGCCATGTAACTGAATGCATTCATATAACAGCATATAAATGTATGTTCAGATGAACCAAGGCTAAGTTCATCAACAACCTGGAGTCGCTACAAATCAATCTGGGCCTTGAATTCAGATTTTTTAAAAAATCAATATTCAAGATTCTTTTGTGGACACACTCCCAGTGCACTGCAAAGATTGAATTCTTTACTGCTTTGTCACCCCTGCATCAGCTCATCAGACCATTCCTAGCCGTTTTAGGAAATGTGAAAGGAGGCATCAATTTCAGTTGTGAAATCTGGCCTCGCCTCTTTCGAGGAGTGGTTACAGGAGTGGTTCCTGGACCTCCCACAGAACTGCCAGAGATGGCTAAAAACCGTGTATCTCTCTGATGGTGTCTCCCTAACGCACACCCTTTAGCATACAACTATAAGAGTATTCAGACAGTCGACACCATCCAGTTGAAGTTCTTGCTATACTGATTGGGATTCTCAGCGATTCTTTCTACTCCAATTGGAATTGATGTGCCAGAACTTCTGAAGGCAGTACGTAAAGTATACTTTGATTTTATTTTGAAGACTTTAGTTGGCAAATTATTGTTGTTTACTTTTGCTTCTAATGCTCAGTGATGTTATTTTTTGCAAACTGAAAACTTATTTTCACCTGTAAACCACAGCTAATTGACTTGTATCTAGTTTTACACATGAAGGTTATGATAGTTAAATGTTGCTTTGGTAACCTTTCAAGGATTTTATTTTTTCCTTCTCTTTCTGCATAGGTTAGAGTTTTGTAGTTCTAGTTCAGAAGGGCAATTCACAATGCAGGACTTCTCAGTTATCCATATAACGTAAGCCCATAATGTCCAGCTTGACATTATCTTGCTAAACTGAGAAAACCTGTTTTACTGAAATTGCCAATCTCTGCTGGACACAGGCCCCCAGGACCAGAACAGAAAAACCCTGACAGTGTTTAATGATGATGAGCAGAAAAGCTGTAGCATGTATGCAGTGTCTTCACTGAATTAACTTTCTAACCATCTGTCTCTTTTCAGCGTTCATTTGACCCAGTGGACGCTGCTCAAATCAACAAAGAATGACTGCTACCAAGTAAGAGCCTGTTTTTCTCTTTTAAAATGGGGGAATATTTTATTCACTGTTGCTAAAGGTTTCTCCTGAGATGAGACAGCAATGCACAGCCCAAAGTTTCATCTGCTCCAGCATTACTGATTCAGCTCATCACTTGATTAAGTGGCCCACTGTGAGCTGAATCAGGCATGTTAGAACAGGGGAACTGCTAAACTCTGCACACTTGCAGTGAGAATTAGGTTTTCAGAACAGTTTATACTACATTTCAAAGGCTTGTTTAATGCTATAGTTTGGTGGGAGAAAACAAGATACACAATTTCTCCTTACTCCAAATGTAGCCCAAATGTAGTATTATCATTTTGTTTCTTTGGTTTTTCAAGGGAGCTAACGGCTTATCAATTAGCATTGTGCCAACAGCCCAATTAAGCACATATTTACCTTACTTATGAGGTTTCTGATACTCTGTGACATACTGTTATCTGTAAAAATGGACATAAATACAGATAAAGTATAGATTAGCCTACTAGTACTGTTTAGCTATATGAAAAAAAATTAGAAATGCTGAAACTCAAAAGGTTTGTAGGCAAGTGTATGATGATGAAGCACGGAGTTTATACAATATCAATTTCCATTAGCTGTTAGCTACATTAGCCACCTGTACAAGAGTAAAAATGTAAACATGGTTGATAAACATTTGGTGTGAGTGAAATTGCAAAAAAAGATTATTTGCCAGCCATTACTTTGGCTTAGAAACATCAATAGTATTCTACAGTTCAATGTCTAATTGCTCCAAAATCGATTTTTCCCACCAGAGTGATGCCTGTGGACCTGACCATGCATATGGGACTGAGCCGACGGGCTGCGATGCGCCAGCGTTTAGAGATGCCCTCGCTTAGAAACCAACACACACTCCCAAGGTCTAGCACACCAACAGACAACTCTCGTCCAGCCAGATCTGTTACACCACCCCAGCTTTCTTTCTCTTCTATGAGCTCAGTGAGCACTTCCAGCAGCAATGGGACACTGAAGAAGAAGAAACGTGTTGTATTTGCAGATGATAAAGGACTGGCTCTTACAGACGTGCGGCTTTTTACAGTGGATCTTCCAGAGCCCTCGGCTGATGCCATCCTGATGCCTGAAAAGCCGAAGGACCAGCCTGCTGTCCAGGGCAGGATCCTGCGGTTTCGACTTGGGTTCCCTCAACCTTGTGCTGATCTCCCATCTTTTTTTGGAAGCCTAGCAGATGCTCTGGTGCGTCTGGAGAGCTGCAGTCTAATGGGTGGGTCGTTGAGTGGATCGGTGCGGGTCTGCAACATCAGTCTTGAGAAGGCTGTACACATTCGCATCACGTTTAACTCCTGGAGATCCCACCTGGATGTCCCTTGCACCTCCATACCACAGCCTTCTGGCTCAGACACAGCACTTTTCATCTTCGCTGTGCCTTTTCCCTCCGACCTGAAACCTCAGGATCGCGTGGAGTTCTGTGTGTCATTTCGTCCTGGATGTAGTGGAACACTTCTCTGGGACGACAACAGTGGACAAAACTATAGAATCCTGGTAGACGTTGTGGACCCTGAGGAAGTCCCGATTCGGAACAGATCCTTCCTGACGCAAAGCCCTAAACGGCTCCAAGCTTGGCCCAGTAGAAAAAGCCAACTTGTGCATTACCCAGCGTGCCTCAGCCCTCTTAGTTCCTTAGAGAATATGATCATCAAGCCCCTGAACAGGCAGGGAGCAGACTGGTTAACCCTGAAATGCTAAAAGGACATTGAATAGAATGTGGGACAAGAATTTGAAGCTTTGATTTGCACATTGGTCCCTTTTAATTTTTATTACCAATGTTATTATGTTTGAATGAAGTATTCCTGCAAAGAGAGTCCATGGAGTGGGGAAGGACATACACGCAGCTATGCATGCTGAAGAACCACATCTGAGTCTGTAAAGCACATTTCAGGACATAGGTTCTTCATAGAACTGTTTTTGTAAATAGTACATGGTAGTGTGAAGAGTCTATTTTGTAATGCAAAGGTTACTTAATGACTGTACATCCTAGCCAAGAACCATTAAGGAACTATGAACTATACCAGTGGTGGAACTGGTTTCTCCCTACAGAAAGGGTCTCAAATGCCAGTACTGGAGGCCCGGTGTCCAGTATGGTGATTTCCCCTTTTGAGCACTAAACTACTAAATGCAATAAACATCTGATTAGTACTAATAAGGAAACCACACCGAATTCCAGGGCTCCAAGATTTCTCCTTGAGAACTTAAATCTCTAAAGCAATTGATTTGTGGCTCCATTGTCTAATAAAACCCGAAAACCTACTCAGTCATGTCAGAAAGGTCACCACTGTGAGAACATTACTGATCATTTCTGACCAAGATTATGAATGTTGCCCCAAATGTGAAATTGTAAAATATGTCAAATAATGTAAAATTGTGAAATTGTAAAACATGTAAAATTGTAAAATGTGTATTGTGATGTTTTACTTTTGTGCACCCAACAGGGATTCAAATGTCAAATAAATTGAGATTTCAGGTACAAATGTTTCTTCTATTATTATCCCAGAACACTGTGTGACACTTTTTCTACTCTCATATAAACGCTGTTGAACAACCCGTGTAATAATCTGGTGTGTAAACAATTTGAGAACAAAGTTGTGGGACACATTGTTACCTGCCTGAGGGTAACACGCCCAAACACTGCATTCTTTTCTCCCCTGACGTGTTGTTACCCGCCTCAGGCGTGTTCATGTCCTGTTCATCTTTTATCATGGCACTAAGTTACCTTTGTGCAAGCTAGGATATGCCTTTTCCCCTAAAGACCATGAGTCATTTTAGATTTTCTAGATATTTTTTATCGCCAACTGTTTTCATATTTCTCACTTACTTGGAATAAGACTCTTTGCCAAATGACTGGATGTAAAATGTAAATGTAACAAATCCCACTGGGTTTTAGCATGCTACTGCATAATGATTCTCTCCCATATCTTGATATAAGAAACCATGCTTAGCACAATCACATCAATGTGCTGCACTGTCTCTGCTCTTTTATGCTTAGTGATCTTATTGTAAGGTTTAGAGACAGCTATCCTTGAGCCCTAACATCTATATCCAAGCATGGAGATCTAACCCTACTGTAACCACAGGGGGATCAATTTAACTATGCCTTGGGGCCTTTTAATACATGATTTTAAATGTCCTGGGTTTTCAGATCAAGTGGATGGTGCTAAAGTGTAAACGTCCACCAAAACACTTTGTTATCCAATTACTCAAACCACTTGCCAAGGTGAATTTCAAATTTCTAAAAGCTGTGGCCAAGAGACAGGAAGTAAATTATGAATAAAGCGTCTAAAGAAAGCCCTGGAGAACACCACTAATTATAGAACAATATGTCAGGTATAAAAATATGTCAAATAATAAAAGTTTGGCAGCAAGTGTAAAAGCAAAAGACAAGTGAAAGACAAGTGAAAGACAATGACTGCCTAAGCCAAAGACAAAAGAAGCAAGTATGGAAGGGAAGAATTTCACAATGAGCTGCTCTAAGTGTTGCATGAAAGTTCATCATTTTGCCGTGTGGATGGAAATGTGTTGAATTCTATCAGCAATATCTCCATCTGTTTATTATAATGCTTTTTAAATGGTCATACAGTATTATAGTACATTATAATTGTGAGAAATGTTGCACCATTGGTGTGATTTTAAAACCTTAAATCCCACAAGCAGTAACAAAATCACAAGTGATCAGCTGGACACCTTGGAGATGCATGATGGACATAGGTGGAAATGGTGATGTGTCTCGGGTGTCCATTTGTGATCCAGTCGCCCAAGATGCATTTTAAAACCAAATGTAAGTCTTAGATTGCAAACATTTATCATGGCAGTAATTGTACTTTTGCCTGTAAATACAATGTGTTGTATTAGAATAAATACACAAATACAGTAAAAGACAGTAATAGCTTGATTATGGTTAGAAGAGCCCAGGTTGCATTTGCAGCACTTCAGCAACTGTGGTTTAATTTTAGGCATCATGTGGTTGAATTTTTAATAAAGGAGACAGATAAGATAGACTATTGGACGGTTTGGGGTGTTTTGTTTATTTATCTATTTGGTTTTATTCTAATATGGGTTTTTTTATTTTAATGATGGGTTTTTTTTTAGTAGATAAAATTTTTTGTCATATTTTCCCAAATGGGCTGATGACTGCAAAATAGCTCAGCAGCTCCTGGTTTAATTTAATGGACTGGTTGAGACAAACCAGGCTTCTGATGGAAACTTCAAGTAATACTGGCCTTCACAAGGAACTTACTGACATACTGATCATAAAATCACTGTTTACTGTGTAATATTATTTGTATATATATATGTTTTTAGATTTATTTTGTATATTTACTAATATTAGTGTAAAAATATTTTCTACTCATCTCAACAGTTTTTCAGTATTATTTTTCCAGGTGCCTACCCCTACAGAAATGAAATATATTGCAGTATATTGGAATTTCTGTTGTTGAAGTAAAAATTTATTTAAAAATATCCTCAAATATATATGAAATATATGATTGTAAATACATTGATTCGTCAGCATATTGTAAAATATATATTTAAATATTATTACACTTATTACACTATAAATATACTATAGGCTAGTACATTGGAGGGAGCTTCTCTCCCTCCACAACATCTACAGGAAGCGGTGTCTGAGGAAAGCAAGGAGGATTATCAATGACTCCAGCCACCCCAGTCACAATCTGTTCAAACTACTTCCATCAGGCAGTAGGTATTGCAGTATCTGGTCCCGAACCAGCAGGCTGAGGGACAGCTTTTTCCAACAGGCCATCAGACTGCTGAACACTGAACACTGAACATTGACCACTAACACTTTATAGACACACTTCTGCCACTTGCACTCCATACTGTACATATTGCACTCTGCACTTTACACTGTATATACACGTACTGGGATATATATAGAGATGTATATAGATATATGTATACTTGTACCTTGTATGCATATGCATTCATGTGTATATTTATTCATTGATGTGTATATTTATTCTTTATTCTTCATTTCCTTTTTTTTGTATGCCACTATTGCTTGAGAAACTTGCACACAAGAATTTCACTCATATGTACTGAACCAGTAATGAACGGGGCGCAGTCCGCGTCTCGGCACTCTCGACCAGTGAAAGAATTTCAAATGTATGTTTAGGAGATATAGGCAAAATGAGAAATGGGCGTGTTACAATGGCAGTGAATAATGGCGGGAAGTGAGCGTGGCCATGTGGGCGGGAACATATAGATGATATTAAGGGTCATCCAAGGTATAAGGCGCATGAAGAATTTTGAGTTTACGTGACCCAGTTAACGAGATATGAGCAAAACCTTAATTAGCGTTGTTAGAGCGCCACCTAGTGGTGAACATGTGCCATCTTTGGCTGATGTCCAAAACTTCTTGTGTGTGGTGTGTGACCCAAGTT
>JBBPCY010000035.1:675689-698516 GCA_037974405.1 Brachyalestes nurse | reverse complement strand
CACCAATCCTGAGATCTCTCACGCACCCAGACGTTCCTCTGAATGGTCGAGGCCATAATAACTGAAGTATATGCGCACGCTGCAATAATCGCCCTTTTCCTTCTTTTCCGCCTCAAAATCGTGTTATTTGGCGAATTTTGCATAGATCGCAGAGCTAGAATTAAGCATATTTCGCGAATTAAGCATATATCTTGGCTACTGTGTGGTGTAACAACCCCCTTTGCTATAGTAAGTGTAAACAAGCGAATCGGATATGGGTCACAATTAAAAAAAAACGTGTAAACAGAAGGAAAAAAAAATCGGCAACAAATCAGAATTGAGCATCAAGACCTGCAGTGTAAACAAGGCCTAAATAAACCTTTTAGAAACAGTAGAGAGATATTCAGGATATAAACTAAATATATGAAACACTAAAATTTTGATATGTAATTATACACAGTCTAAGCATGTCTGAGAAAACGTAACTGGGGTCAAAATTGAGAATATACTTACTGAAACAAAAAACCCAACACTGTCAGTAGTTTATGGAGATAAATGATGGCCTCAGTAAAAGCTGACATACAGCTGGAACTTTCTTTCCTTGGTCTCAGTCACAGAATTGACTCAGTAAAACATGTTAACTCTTCTTAGTTTAAACATGCCCTATAGAAATTTCTTCAAAACTATTTTCTAAATTAAATTAAAGCCCTGTAAAAAATATGGAATATGATGAGAATAATATAAATTGAATTTCAAAAGGAAAGAATGGAAGCACATTTCAAACGAGGAGTTGCCAAATATTGCAGACACACTGGATTTCAGGAAGCTTTTCGTTGGTATACATGTTGGGAGGGCTGTTACTGGAGTTTCACAGCACTGAAAAGCATATTTAACACTGATCTGCTCTTGCTATTTTGTATTTTATTCTTAGGAAATAATGTTTTTCTGTATTGGTTTTGATATTGCCTGTAAAAGAAAAGCAGCTACATACAACCATAGAAAAAATTTTTTTCTTCTGGTTATTGCTTTTGTATTTTGTGGGAGTGTGTCTATGTAAAATGTGCATGTCACTATTCTTTTATACACTATTGACCACAAATAAAAAATGCACATCTTGTTTTTTCCCCATGACTGTATATTAAATATATTAAATCTTATGTCTTCAGAAAAAATATAGTAATTAAATATTATTTCGTTTTATATTTTTATGTTTATTCAATTCTAGACCAAGAGGGCTAAATATGTAAGACCCTCACAGGCAAACTTTGAGGAAATCTTAAACAAATGATACTTTAATTTTTTAAAATTTACCAAGTGTCATTGTTTTATTTTCAGAAGACTCCCAAGACAAATTTCAGTTGTTCTTATGTCACTTTAGCTCTTCCAAATTGTACAAAGTTAAAAATTGAGCTTATTTTAAAATGGTATATAAAGTTATTTTTCTTGGCCAAAAAAATGTATTTTTTATACAAATCTTATTTATAATATATATTTCAGTGCAAAAATAGATTGTCAAAAAGAAGATACGGACATGGTAAAGATGTAATGAATTCACTTAATGATTTAATACTGTAATGAAGGGATAATGAAAGCACTTTAGGACTAAATAATGTAATGATGGTGTAAATAATGCATTTGCATAAATGTGAAAAGGCGTGGAATGATGCACATGTAGAGTAAATAATGTGGTAATGGTATCATTAATGTCATTATGGGGTATATAAAGTAGTAAGATTGTAATGTGGTTATGTGATTGACAGGTGCTGGACGTGAGCACTAAAGGAAAAGAGGAAGTGTTTTATGGCCCAACTCTTCCTTTTGCATCTAATGGAATAGCAACATGTTTTTTACCTGCTCCGTATTTCACCTGCCCCAATCTGCAGACTCTACAGATGCCTCACCATCGCATAGGAGCACTCTAACATGATATTAACACACACAAACACACAACAGACAAAATAGACACAAGACAAATGCAAATGAACACCTTCAAGAAGAATCGGCTCCTGTAGAAATCTTTGAAAAAGACATCCAGTTAAAAACCTGATTCACAACCGGAACCGATCACAAGAACTGTGCCACCGGTGTGGTGATTGAACTGATGGATTGAGCCATGTTTATGGAAAAGTGCAGCGCACTCTAAAAACAGATGTATGTAAATGTTATTTTTATAACACATCTGTCAATTTAAGAATACATCTTGTGTTTATATAACAGCAAGTTTTCCTGTTTAACATGGGCACTGTCAGTGTCCAATCAGTGTTACTTTGGCCTAAATGTACCATAACAACCCTTGAATGTTTTGTTTAATGGATTAACGACATTTGCTACAGACCCAGTTTTAGATTTGCCCAGTTGGGGGTCATGGATGGTGGGTGCAGTCATAATTTTGGCATGGGCAATTTTATTAACTTATGCTTAATTTTCTTGTTGCAGACTATATGTGACAAATGTAAGCTTTAAGGAGTGGTGGGATCTCAGATAGGGAATTCAGTGCTTTCTGTTTTAAATCTCACTTATTTGAACATGGCTCGTCTGCCAATGTGTGTTGATTACACTGGACCACAAAAAAAACATTTCTGTCTGCTACTTTGTCTAATCCATGGATGCGACATCCAGTGTGCTGAATTCAAATCTGAATGCACATTTTGTCTATCACATCAGGATTTTAAGTTATGCACGCATCAGATCCCCATCAGAATTGTAACTTTCAGAAGGAATTGGCACTGGAATCTCTGTACTGATAAGACCATACTCACAGTCAGGATAGACAGGTTTTGACTTGTTTGGAAATCCAGAAATTTTAGTCATACAGAAACAGCAGTCTGAGTGATGATCTTTCAGTGCAGTAAAGGTCATAGCCTGCCTTTTGCCATTGAACCACTGAGGGAGGCTCGAGTAACAAACAGCAGATATGAGGTGGCCAGCTTTTATCCTTCACTCCTATTTTACATCTGAAATAGTACTTGTAATCATCACTTTCTTGGTCATGATCACAAAGCGTGTATTTACCACAAATGTAACAAAATTGTCAGGATGGTTAACACAGCTGCACCTACTCATGTTTTGCTTAAACATTTACCCTGTATCCAAGAAAATGATCGCACAAATGAACGAATGATTGCAAAGCGATATTATGCCTTTTGCTTAAAATCTGGACATGCTGATTCAGCACAGTTGATATCATGTGAATCACGTTTTACTTCCAGTAGCAATTTTTTTGATTTCCAGTGTTATAGGTGATTTGCTACAGCCAATTATTTAGAAAGAAAATGTTCAAAATCATTCGTTTTCTCAATTTTCTTGACCTAGCCTTGAAAAAAATGTTTTGTACTTCTTTTGAAAAAGTTTTTAAAGCATTTGGTGGGCATTACTCTGTTTGGCAGTGCCCACCCCTAAGTCTGGCCGTGATTTATTATTAAGTTCACAATACAGAAGTCAAACATCCAGATGTTTAGGCATAAAATGTGTTTAAACAGTAATAAGTGTCTTGTTCATAAACACATGTTTTAGGATGGTGTGGAATGTACTAAATGTGTAACCAATCATCCAAGAAATATCTGGTGTTTGAAGCATGCTTTTTTTTTGCATTGGAGCTATGAGGCTAATATAGCTAGCAAGCAATGGAAGTTCACATCTCACCAAACATCATTTGCATTAAATCACGAGTTATTTAAAAGCCACATGTGAACACAGCACACAGTGTGAACAATCTCTGCATTCAACCCATTCACTAAATGATTCCGTGGGCTGCAACCAATGAGGGGTGCCCGGGGAGCAGTGTGTGGGGATGGTACCTTGCTCAAGGATACCTCAGTGATGGCACTAGCAGTCCTTGGCCCATATTCTGTATTATAATTCTGTTCTGTTTGTGTGGCTTTAAATTTTTTTTTACTTGTTTCTAATTAATTTTACATGACAATTTTCCAATGTTTCTTTACCCCTTCTAGATGAATAGGTGTCGCGGAGAATTGGAATAAAAGAAATAAGTTTGGAACTTTTTCTAAGTCTAAAAAATCAAACGCAGTCAGGAAGATGCGGCGTTGCTGATTTATTTAAAGGTTACAGCAGTGGCCCATGGGAGCAGCCTCTTCTCCAGTCCGATGCTTGCTTGCTCTCCAACTGGGCTTTTACATCAGTTTTTAAAGGCCTCACAATTCAACACCCATTTTTCTAATACATCCCTCTAATCGACTTTTTACCAATAAAGTTCAAACTCCTTATCAACTTAGCTCCGTCATTCTTTGTCTCTACCTATAAAATTGTTTCACCTAATTTGCTTAATCCCATGTGTTTGTCCTAATACAATAATTACAGGTTTACATATCTTCTAATTAATACTCAGTGACACCTCCAGTCTATCCTTTTGACCAATCAAATTATATTACCCAATTTGCTAAGCCCCATCCCCTTGTCAACTTTAGCCTAGAAACTTGTTATGACCAGTCTGGCCTTGAAGGCCATCTTCCTCAGTGAAGCATTGTTCTAACTTGACTCCCAATTCTGGACACTTGCGTTACAAGGTCTTTTCATACAATGAGGTATTCACCATAGTTCATAGAATAAGCCATTCTTTTATAACAGGGCCGGTGGGTGCTTCTCACCCCCTTTTACAGGCCTCCGAGAGATAGTTTACTGAGCTTGAACTGTTTTGTACAGATATTGGTCAGACATGAGTTTTAAACTTAATTGTAGATGATTTTTATCTATAATTATGCCAAGTAAATTACCATCAGATTAGTAAAATACCCCTTCATCCTTTACCTGACCACTTTTAAAATGTAAAACCTTGTTCTCTACTGATTACATTTTTGTCCTAGAACTGTATGTTCAAGTCAAGACCTAAGTAAACAACCATCATATTTAACAGTTCCTATGATGTTCATGATGTTGCTATGGCAAAAAATCAGGACACAGTAAGAGTGCTGATTTGCTTTGGGGCTAAACTGAAGTTCTTTTCCTTTAATGATTTGTCTTGACTTGTTTTGCATCACACCCCATTAAATTTATCTGAATTTCACTCAAGAAAAAGAAGGCCTCTCATGCTTCAGCTTTAGAATCAAAACTGTAGAAAGGACTTTTGTTATTGTGGACAAAAAGGAAGGGAATGAAGAGGAAAAAGCAGCTTTTTGTTATGCTACTCCTTTTACACGTGAATGTACTCTCTGAAGAGAAAGTGGAACATGTGAGTGTTTCGTTTCAGGAATTCAGCAAAGTGAACAATATAGCTATTCTCTATACATCACCACTGCTTAACATGGGACATGCTCAGTTACACAGTGGTGATATACGATTCCTTTAAGGGACAGTCCAGTCAGACTGAAACACTCAGCCATTGCTACGTCTGTTGTGCTGCGCTAGCCTCAGGAGGACAGCTTCAGTCCTTTGTGTAATGCATACTGGGTTCTGCAGTGAGAAATAAAATAATGAATCTCTGTTAATCTCCGTTAAAATGAGGACAGGAGACATACACCAATCAGCCGTAGCATTAAAACCACCATAAAAGGTCCCTCTTGTGCCACCAAAACAGCTCTGAACCATCAAGGCAAGGCCTTCACAAGACCTCTGGAGGTGCTGTGGTTCTGCAGCAAGACGTTGCAGCAGATTTTGTAAGTTGTAAGGTGAGGGATCACGCTAGTTTGTCCAGTACATACCACAGTAGCTTGATCGGACTGAGATCTGGGGAATCTTGTCATATTCCTCAAATGGTTCCTCAACAATGTTTCCATTGTGGCAGGACACATTATCCTGCCGAAAGAGGCCACTGCCATTAGGGAATACTGTCACCATGAAGGGGTGAACTTGGTCTACAACAATGTTTAAGTAGGTGGTCCATGTCAAGGTAGCATCCACATAAATGCAGGACCCAGGTTTTCCCAGCAGAACCTTGTCCAAAGCATCACACTGCCTCTGCTGCCTTGGCTTCTTCCTATAGTGCATCCTGGTGCCTTCTCTTTAACAGGTAAGCAACACACACACACAGCTGTCCATAAGATGTACAAGAAAACATGATTGTTCAACCAGGCCACCATCTTCCATTGCTCTATGGTCCAGTTCTAATGCTCACATGCACACTGTAGGTGCTTTCCAGGGTGGGCAGGGGTTAACATGGGCACTCTGACCAGTTTGCTGCCACATACTAAGTAAACTGTGTTCTGACACCTAACTATAATATCTAGTTAGGTCTTCACTCCCTATACACATCAATGGGCTCCCATGACTCAGTCATCGGTTCACCAGTTGTCCTTTCTTGAGCCACTCTTGGTAGGTTCTATAAAGATACCAAATACTTTTGGTAGGTACTGAACTCTAGTTTTGAAGATGATCTGATGCAGTCGCTTAGTCATCACCGTTTGATTCTTGTCAGCGTGTCTCAGATCCTTTCACCAATTTTTCCTGCTTTAAACACATCAACTTCAAGAACTGACTGTTAATAAATGCCTAAAATATCCCAGCCCCTCACTGGTGCCACTGTAAAAAGATGATATGTGTTTTTTAACTTCACCTGTTAGTGGTTTTAATGTTGTGGATTGTAAGGGTAACGCTGCACTACAGAGCACTGCACCAAAACCTACACATTTAACTCTAGCTTTATGCCCCTTTAAACACAAGGCGTCAAATGATCTCATCGCACTCTCTAGACGTATCAATCATTTGTCTGAATCATATCTGCCTCATATTAGGCAGTGTTCAGCATGGCCTGATGCTTTAATGGGATCTTAGACTCAGGGAGGTGATGTGTCATGGCGCGTGAGCAATGCTTTATGCTACACAACACTTGAAAGAAGAATCAGAAAAGAATTAGAATGTAATTTAAAAGTGAAAAGATTGATATGAGATGGATAAAGGCCTCTCATCCATTATTTTATGCTAAAATAGTGTTGAAACTATTACAAATTATTGCTGATTCTTTTCTCAGATCATAAAATGGAACATTATCACATATTATTAATATTATTAATGATAATAAAACGGAGGAATAAGACTAACAGAGACATGAGCTGATGATCAAAATGGATTCACCTCACTATTCAATAATGACAAATTTCAAATCAAACTTTAATAGTGTCCACTTCCGTTTCAAGATATTTGCTCATGACCCTAAAATGATCTGTCAATAAAGGCAATGGCTCAGTATAGAACATTTAAAGATTTAAACAGGTCTTTGCCTATTTACATGGTTGGAAATGGTTTTTTAAAAACATTTAAATATGGTTCTATATAGCATCAAAAGACATTTCACTATTGTTACCAGTCAAAGAGCCTATCTGTCCATGCGTCCGTCCATTAATTCATCAAGCAAATCAGAATCAGAATCAGAATCAGAAAACTTTATGGGTCTGGAGGAAATTGCTTACATTATGACTGTACAGACACACAGAGACAAGAACGATATGAAATATAAAGTCTAAACAAATCCAATAAAAACCATATGTGAAATGCACTATGCTATATATACAAATGCTGGGGTGTAAATAAAACACTATATTGTGTAGATAAATATTAGATAAAATACTATAGAAATAAATGACAGTCAAAGTCAAAGAACCTTTTTTTTTGTATTATAAAGAACTATTTTTGCTTCAGGTGTCTGTAGAATTTTTAGGTGAGAATCACTGTTATTTCCAGCTTCCAAACGTTCATATTAACCTGTAAAATGATGCTATACCTCCACTTTTAACCGAATAAAACACTTGAGTGCAGTTTCTCAGTTTCTCATCCCTACAAAAGAAATCAAATTTCTTTAAACCTACGAATTTCTGTAAATTTGCCACTTTGTTACAAGAGCTTAGAAAAGCTTTTGCATTATGTAGTTTAGTACAGCAAGGTGGTAAAACTGAACAAATCTATATTTACGCATTAAAATATGTATTTAAAATGTCACCTGTAGAGTATATGTTAACTTATTTTCACTTCAGAAATTAACAAAACACAATTTGACCCAAATGTTCACATTCAGCTGAATTTGGCTGTGCTGGTCTGGCCTCCTCAGATGAATCCTGACATCACTAATGTGCAATAGCACCACCTACTGGCTCTGATTTACTTCACGTGTGTTAAAAAGTAGAGGGATACTTGGGTGCAGTATCTGAGTTCTGAGTTAAAGTCTTACTCAGGAATAAGAGGAAATAACCAGAAACAATTAAAAAAGTAACAATATTTAAACATCAAAGTAAAAATAAATGAAGTTTGATTTGTTTGTGTAGTGGCGGAGCAGATACTGATGGTGGTACCGGACACATTTCATTTTACCCTGATAAGAAATTGTAAACAGTGAATTTAAATGTTTGGATGCATAGACAAGAACATTATAAAATATGGCGAAAGCCAAATAAAAGTCTTTCCCCTTACCTTGCCAAATTTAAACTTTGCCCTTTAAATAATAGAACCTCCTGAATTCCCGCCTTAAATGTAAGATTATAAGGGTAGTTTCACACTCATGCTTTAAATATAAAAGGTAAAATGAAGGGGTCGGTTTCAGAAATTAACGTGCACTTAATACAAATTAAGGGGTTTGGTAGGGTTCAGCACATTTTAAGAACATTTTTTTGCAGTGCAGTTTAACTGCCAGGTTTAGTTATTGTGGTGGACACCCCCCCCTCCAGGCCTGAATTTGGACTCCTGTTTTAGGCAGTTATAATTAAATATGCACTTTTCAACAAAAGGTGTAGGATGGAATCATCCATTCTAAATCCATTCTAACCTGCTTTAAAAATCCAATTGTTCTAATTATTTTTTATTATTAAACTTCAGAGCAGGGTTTGTGTGAAATGCTCTGTTCCACAGAAACATTTCTAGTTTAATCAAAATAATGCAGTTTCTAGTTTTCTAGTTGGGTATGTGTAATAGTGTAAAGGTATGAGTATACACTTCCAAAAATACTTCTATAATAATACTTAAATACAGGACTGAAATACAAATAATCAGCCCTGCTAAAATCCTGGGTAATATTTTCAGATGATCTTACTTTTAAACCCTGATTCATTTCACAAATTCATTTGACATAAGCCTTATATATCACCACTGAGTCCCAGCCTTCAAAAGGCTCCCTCACAGAAAGTTATCCCATGAAATAGTTATGAATACACTGCATGATGTGTATTCATTTCTGAGACATTCGTTTGTGAAAGTCTCAGAAGACAGATGTAGGTCCACTAAGGCTTGTATTGTATTTTTGTATTGTTGACATTGTGTCCCCTGGCTCCATTCACCACCACTGTAAAGAAAACTCTTTTCTCAACATCAAACCATTTCCATCAAACCACTGATACAAATGTTGCAACCTTTGAATTATGTGGTTAATAATTATGAATAATATTACTACATCACGTTTAATATACAATAATAAGAATTATACAAAAAAAGGAGAATATTAAATATTATTCCCCTTTAAATTCAGGATGCATGAGCTGATTCTTTAATTTCTACATCCATTGTGAACATACAAACATTATGCACATATATACATACAAATATACAGTGTTTACATATATATTCATACACACAAACTTCTACATTTATATTTTTGTATCATTTGTACTTTTTATATTATACTGTGGTGTTGTTTAGCTTTTATTCTATTGGTTATGCTGCTGCTACTTTCTGCTACTTTCACTAGCTGTCGCAAATTTCCCACCTGTGGGACTAATAAAGGGTTCTTATATCTTATCTTATAAAAGCAACATTGATATGCAATTCATACATTTAACAGTGTCCTGTGCATTTCAAAATACAAGTACAGGGTGTCATATGAAGAGAAAGATGTATAAAAGACCCAGAGACCGAGGGGTGTGTCATGACAGCTGCATGTTTATTGCTTAATGAAAGGAGACTTACAGTGTAAAAGCTGAGTTAAAGTATCTCTGGTGTGGTTTTAGAGTTTATTTGCAGCGATCGCTGGGCAGGTGTTTATGCTCCTCGTTGTATCCAGCAACAGCAAAGCACTCAGCAGCCTTCCTGTCGCACTCACAGATAAACATCTCACATTCGTTGTTGTTGCCTTGGGGAGAGAAGAGAAAGGACTTTCTTTAAAGAGGCCCATGGCCTGATTTTTTGGTACATTTTTAAAAGGTATGTATTAAGCTTTTCCCAGCGTGTCACTTACTCTTGCAGGTAATCGTCTTACTGGCCTTGTCGCAATTGTACGCATAAATTTCGGTGTAGGGGTTGTCGAGGATTGGCCAGCAAGCGCTATGCTGCATAGCATCACTGTAGCACCGGTCGTGTACCTCACAGCATCTGCAGGCAGTTGATTCAAATGGCCAAGAAGAAGTTAACCATGATTGTAGATAATTCCACAAAATCATTATTATTATTTTATGAAAAATCCCAGTTTCTAGTTTCCAATATGATGGACGTCGCAAAATAAGATGCCAGGGCAAGTTTTTTTTATATAGCACATTATCCTACACAGTCATTCAATGTGCTGTACTGAGATCAAATAAACATGAAAGCACAAAAAAAACTGTTAACACAAAAAGGAAGCAATAAAACAGGATGAAAGTAAGATTTAAGATGAATTAAAATAAGACAAAAAGTAAGAAATATACAGGTAGCACAAAACATGACTTGTCATTTGGCATGTTATGTCATTCTGGTGGGTCTAACTGGATTTTTGTGTATTTAGACAGCAGCGATGATGCAGAAGTAAGTTTAAGAAGTAGCTCTTACAAAAATCTGTATACTGATGTGTTTATCAGTTTAGCTGGTTTGGAAAAAAACTGCTTGTGTTTCTTCTTGAGCTAATATTACCGGAGTATGAGAAGAATTTAGCTCCTACTGTTTTATCCCTCCTGGTTTCATGATGAAATGTATGGTTTTAAACAGTGATAAATAAGCCTCTGGTATATATAAATAATGCGCAAAAAGACTTTTCATGTCTCTTTTGTCTCTAACCTGTCCAGCTCATCAACAGGGGTCCCTGAGCCGCCTTTGCCGCAGTAGCAACCGTAGTCACTGTAATCCAGGACTGGCCAGCTATCAGGCATAGTGCAGAGGATCATGGCCCTGAACTGCCACAGAGCTCTGTAGTCGAGGTAGGCCTGGGCTGAATCACACACACACACACACACACACACACACACACACACAGTTTATTTCTGGAACCATATGGTATGAATCACTGTGCAGTGTTTCTGCAAAGCTAAAGACAGTTTATCCTTTCTCATTCTGTTTATTATAGGCATGTACACTTTGTATATATTAGTGTAGATGGACATTGTAATGGCTTTATAGTGCTTCTTTTAGTATCTTCATTAAGTCAATAAATATTAATTAACTCACTGCTTTATTATGCAATAACTAGAATACATTAGGCATTTTTTTCAGCACCAGTTTAGGAGTCTTATTGTGCCTTTATTACTCATTATCAAGCCAATAACTTTTGATTAAAACTGAGGGCTCATTATTACTTTATTGAGCAATAACTAGGCTGTCCAGAAGCATCCAAATAGTTCTCTACGGAGCCAATCTGACCAGACCAACATGTTGACTAGTCAATGAAAGGTCTCATGTAAACTATTTTTAAGATTTGGTATTTAAAGCCTGATCTAAATGCACTACTATACAAAACATTGCAAAAATGTACAATATTACACATGCAAAACAAGCACTTACTGACTGTGAGGCCAATGGCCAGCAGGAGCACAGTGTGGAGGGTCTTCATGGTGTCCAGTGGAGGGATCGACTCAAACTCATCTCTCAGCCAGATCTCCTTATGTAGCCTCAACACAACCTTGAAAATGTTTAACTTGCACAGAAAACAAGGAGAGCTGCAGGTAAATTTCAGCGCACATGTGGATCCGTGCCTGGAAACTCTCACGTTCTGACAGACACGCCTTATCATTATGTGTACCATGGAATAGAGCTGCTTTTTAGGCATTACTGATGCTGAAATATTGAGAGCTGGCGTGGGAAAACAGGAGCGTGCAGCACTGAGGCCCTCCAGGAACATACCTGGACACTGTGGGTGCACGTTCTTTCAAAACCAAGGAGTGAAACTTAATTTATGTATAGAATATGTAAAGGATATGTATGGCATAGATATATGCAGAGATACACAGCTCCATAAAAAATAAGAGACCACTGCAAAAATGTTATAGGTGCAAGTATTAAACTGAACAGCTTTGCCTGCATTTTTAAGAACTGCTCACAGTATTTCTCCTAATTTCCAAATATAGTTCTTTAAAGCACGATTTTAAAGGAAATGACAAAACATCAAAATAAGAGAGTAAGAGAGTGTTTACAGAACCTGAATAATTCAAAGAAAACTTGTTCCTTCAAACAAAATGGCAATAATTACCTTTGATGTACTTCTAGTAGTGTTTTGCCATCCAACTGATCACATTGCAAGAGGAGTATTGATTGCAGCAGTGTTTTTATACTTTTCCTCATTGAATAAGATTTGATTCAGGTGATCGCTAATCAGTCCCTCATAAAGCAGAATGAGGTGTTTGTGTAGGAATTTAACAGACACTGGCATGGAATGGTTGTCGTAATCAGAGATGCAGATTAAAAAACAATTATTCTGTATATAGATATATGTACAGAAACAAATATACATACACAGCAGAACTGGGTAGGGTATTGAGAAAGCCTTGAACCCCCCACCCCACCAAATAACTTATTTGCATCTATATGCAGAAAGATAAATGCCTTTAGCAAACAAGGTGAAGAAAGTATACTGCCCCTATCTGCCCATGGTCACTCTGACCTTTTCATCTGATGCAGTTAACAGACACAACAGCATGTAAGGGTGCTAAAAATAGACCATAGCTTTATTTACAAGCAGTTTTCATTGTTTAACATTCAGGAGTGTACATTTTGAATTGCACAAAATAAAAAGTATTAGACAACCTACTGCAAAATAATTACGCCGATTATTTCAGGAGAAACATACAAAAATACAAAAGAAATCGCGCTTTTCAGTTTAGGAGAAATACTGGCACTGGGAAGAGAAAGAATGCTGGTGTTATCTACAGCTGTGCGCAGAAGTTTGGGCATCTCTGGCCGAATTATTTGTCGTTTTGTTGATTTTCAAGGTGTAATCAAGTACACGCCCTCTACAGAAAAAACACATTGGCACATTTTAAAACACAACTGTTTATCTGCTTTTGGGAGGGATAGCGGGGTTCGGGATACATTTTTGCTTAAAGTTGTGGAAAACTTATGCATTATATTCTGTTTGTTTTCAACACACAAAACAGAAACTACACAGATAAACAGAAACTACGCAATAAAACAGCTAAAAAACTGCACATTTGCTTGTACTCTTTAGAAGATGTATACTTATTGTCTAACGCATTTTAAAGGGTTCAAATATTAACTGGTATTTTTGAACAAGTACTCAAGTACTTATGCTCAAATTCACACCTACAAATGTCACAAATTACTTTATTTTAAGGATTTTATCATTTTAAGGATTTTATCATTTTATTTGGAGAGTTGAGTGGCAGACACCTACAGGACCTTCAGGTTCATCTGAAAATGAAAAGGATCACCAGTAAAGTGGTGACAGAAGCTGTATGCACTACCGGGACTACCAGGCCAAAAGGTTTGAGACTCTAAGCTCTTGGTTTCTCTGCTGCTTTAGCTTAAGCGGCTGCTGCAGTAAGCTTAATTTTGCACTGAGGCAAGATGACATTGATGCTAAGCTTTAAGCTACAAGTGTGAAAAAAAATCTAAACAAAGAGCCGAATGCCAGCATAACAACTGTATATTCAAATACTTGAATTATTTGGGCCAGCCCTATTATTTTTAACATCAACAAAACATGCGATTTTACCAGATGTATCAAAACCTTTGCATGTGACTGTATGTAATATAAACAAACCTAAGCTCAATGCAGAAATGTGAATATTAACATTTTCATACCTTTCATAAACAAATTTCCTACCTTGGTCCATGGCAGAACAAAACAAACACAAGCTACATAAAATGGCTTAATTCAAAACCTCTCAGTTAATATATTAAAGATGTACCTATAAATATATCTCACATGACGGGTGTTGTGATGCTTGGCTATAAATAGCGGATTTTGAATGCCTCTATTTCACACTCTCTTTCTCACATTAGCAGCAGGCTTATGGTCATTTCAGTACGGATGCCATCAACTAAATAGGCCAAACATGGGCACCCTGAGCACTTCTCGACACATCAGCTGGACCCATTCTGTCACTTTTACCTAAAATTATGTCAGTTTTGACCTTGTATGACCAAACAGGTGAATTTACAGGAGAAGGAAAAAAACATTATTACATTTTAAGTTAATGCAACCAGACTATATCCCTATAGACTATAGTAATTCTGGACTATTTCTATTGGTCCACTCATCAGGAAACTTTTGCATATTCTAGAGAGAAGCTGGTGTGTATTAAAAAATGATGTTTGATATGGGTCTGATATGGCTTGGAGAACACCTACATGATTTATAGTGTTCCAGACACATATTACTGGATCTTAAATACCTAGAGGGTGGGGTTTATTTGGGCAAGGCTGTTGTTATTTATGTCTTTTTTTCACTTGGCAACATCCAAATGCTCAGCACTTGGTTTCAACTCCCCCCACACACACACACGCGAGCACACACACACAGAGGAGTGTAAACCAAAGAGGCAGAGGAATAGATCTACACTACACAGCAGCTCTCAGGGTGGAATAGACAGAAGCGTGGCAGGTGCTGTACAGTTTAAGAGTCGGTGTCAGATTGGTTTGTACAGCAGAGTGGTGACGTACTTCTTCTTGTAACGATGCGTGGCACTAAGAACCATCACCCCGTCCTGCAGGAGAAACAATAACCAAAACCTTCCGATTAGTATTTGTGTGACTGAAGGCCTTTTCAGACAAAGTACAGTTTTTAGATATGCAAGCTTGGAACAACCTGATTGCTCAATTTTTATTATATCTTTGCAACGCAGGAAAATAATTTACATGATCAATTTAAGCCCAAAGAAAGTGTGCACTGAGCTTCCACCGGAATGAATTTGGCTCAGGTGCAGGATGCAAAACAGGGTTACACAACTTGTTACAAACAAGTTACACAACTTTAATCACTATGGTCTTCAAGTAAAGAAAGAGTGAGACCATGATGGTCAAAACATTGCAATAATACACTTTATTTAAACTGAGTTTGAAAAGAACAACCTTTTGTGGAATAAAAATGATTGATGGTGTAATTTATGGTGTAAAACTGCCTTTTTTAAACATGGGTGTGTGAACTTTTCATATCCAGTGTGTGTGTGTGTGTGTGTGTGTGTGTGTGGTGTGAGATTACTGAACATCATTCTAAAGACCTCTCAAATAAAACACAAGACATCCAAAATAAAAAAAATGAATCAGGGATTGGACTGTGTTTCTAAACAGGCAGTGCACAAACATATGTACCAATCTCCTGTAACAAATCTGCACCAATTTAACCCAGAATTTTCTGGAAGCAGTACAAAAGGCCCAAATTTAGAGAAAGCTTTCAGATGAATCAACTGAAATACAAAATGTACAAAGAAACCAGTTCCCTGCCACTAATACAATAAAATATCTTCACTGCTAGGGGAGGAGGTTCAAAATGCTGCTCATTCCTCCAACCCATGACTGCAATGCTTTCTGACCTGCCCCTTACCTTGATGGACAGAGCATAGAGGTGGTTCAGCATGACATGATTGGGTTCAGGAAGTAAGGCAGGATCACACTGGTGAAAAAAAATAGGAATTAAGGAATTAATCAGTTATTAAAACTATTAGACTGCACAATTCACAGTTCAATAAATCAATGCTATTGCTGTTACTGCAACCAGTACTTCCCTCAATAATAATAATAGCTTTGTAGCAAATTCAATCTGATTTCTGCCCATTCCATTTGATAAATAAGCAGAATCTGGCAAAAGCAATATCGCTTACTTATAATGATAACTGCTTTTATATGTTTCCCAAAATGTGAAATAAAACAGAACAATAGAATAAAACTAACGGAGATGGAGGATCCTGGAGGACATTCTGTGTCACTTGACGATTCTCTCTGGCCAATCAAGAGTCGGCAGTGTTTTCACACCAGGTTTTGGTACCTGCTAACCTCACTTGAAAACACGATTGAGCAGTTATAAGAAATACAGGGTTCCCACACCTTGGCTAACATTAAATTCAAGGACCTTTCAAGGACTTTCCAGGACCAATATCCTAAAAATTAAGGACCACACGCGGCAGCATTTACCTACTGCTATCGTGGAATATGTTATCAATAAACAGTTTTAGATGCAAATGCAATGAGCGAAAGACAGGGAAAAGACGAGTGCAGGTCATCACCGACTGCGTTTGTGTCGGGGAAGTTGGCCTGAGGTATCACATGAAGTTTGGTGGGTTTTGGATGAAGCGTGTCAGAGCAGGACTATCTGAAAGTTGAGCCCTATTCATTCCCTATGGGACATTTTTTACCGGAAAAACGGCAATAATAAACGACAAGGTGGAACAAAAAGCTGTGAACAAGCACGCTATTCGAGATCGGTCTCGACGTGTCAGAGTTGGAACGGAGCTCGAAAGCCCTGGGAGTAGTAGCGCGCCAAAAAACGGGTGAACAGAATAAAAATAAAGATAAAACTTAAGAAGAACAAACAAACTTTCGCAAATTAAAAGTTGGCATAGGCAAACTTGTGGTGGCAAAAATAATAATACCCTGACAGCGGTCGTCATCCATGAAATTTCAATTCCCAAAAATATTCAAGAACTTTCAAGGACAGTGTCTTTTAATGCCTTTCCAGGGCCTTGAACCTATTTGTTCAGATTTACAAACTTTCAAGGATTTCAAGGACCCGTGGGAACCCTGGAAATATCACTGGCTACCGGGTCGAAGGTTTTAGATTCACCTGATGGAAAACTGAGAAAGGTGAGATGAGTTGCCATACAGTGGAAAAGCGACTATATTGTTTTCCTTACTTTTACATTTATGGCATTTGGCAGATGCCCTTATCCAGAGCGACTTACGATCATTAGTTACAGGGACAGTCGACTGGAGCAACAGAGGGTTAAGTGTCTTGCTGGAGAACAGAATGGTAGAACGTAGGGGGTTTGAATCTGTGACTTTGTGTTCAGCGGGTTCAAAGGAAGTGTTTTACCCACTAGGCTACTACCTCAATAGGTCAAGGAATTAGAGTCATTATCAGATACATGCTCACTTTCAGCCAGTCCAATTTACTCAGTGCTGCATAACTAAAATATATACTTAACCCCACGAATATGTTCTAACAAAACTGGCCTTTTGTCAAAATACCAGTTTTGTTGTAACTTTCACATGATGTTTATTTTATATGTGCGTGAAAGATCATGTTATTGCCATTTGGAGTAGTTTTTATAATGTATAATAAAAGCTAATATTGCATTGTGGCAAATTTGTCACTTTGATTAGCTTTGGTCAGCTACATCCAGGGTTTAAACAGGACCAGGACTAAGTAGCAGAACACAGGGCTACAGTTGTGTACTACAACTTCTTATTAGATTTCCTAGGATTTTAGCCAGAGTTTTTAAACCTTGTTCAAAGGTTTCTATATAAGAACATTCCTGTGGGCATTGCATGCAAGGATGAAATACATTTTAATACTAAATATTAAATATTTGTAATATAAAAGTTATATGACACTTACTGAGATGCCTGTGTCCTTATTGAGGATGACCTGTAGTAGATGAGGGGGGAGGATGGGGGGAGACTTGAACTTCTCATCCTGTTTGGGGATGTAAGAGTCCTGGTGATATGGGCCAGGAGGAGAGCTCGATAGGTCTAGGAATTAGAATCAGTATCAGATATCATACCAGGAGACACCTGAATGCCCATATAATATTATATTTAATACATATAAAATATCTGGCCAACTGCATCGTCCCAGTGTTTATAAAGGCCCTGTATTTGCTCTCAGACGAACATTAAACCGCGCTTTAACAGTCTTCATGAATGTGGAGATCGCACCTGACATGTCAGAACATTTCTGCGAGTCCACCATGAGGGCGTCAAAAACCTCAAAGTCTGTCTTCTTCACATGAATGACGTTGTTGACAGTGCCCAGCTGATTGGTCACTACAGGCTGATAGAAAATGAGAATTAAGCAGAGTTAGTATTACTGTAGCAGAGGGGCAAGAGAAGTGGATTATAGGGCTTGACAGTATATAAACATTTTACTGCAACATAATTGCAATTGCAATTTGATAATATTGTAGTAACTGCGCACACACACACGTAAATATATATATACTTGCATATAAAGTAACCACCCCTCATACCCGGATCAGCAGTCGTGGCTTCAGTCTATTGCAATTTTTTTCTGAGAGCCAAACTAATAATTGTTCGCGGAAACCCCCGCACATGCAAGAAACCGCAGATATCCTCCGCATTTTTTTTTTGCCTTCGTGGCGGTCGGGCCTCGTCCGCCATGCCCCCTCGTACTCGTGCTGGATTGTTTATGTTTGGGCGCGGGTTAGCAAGGCAATCAGACACCTGAACAAAACAAACCTCCGATGCTCAGCGCCGCCCCAAACATAAACAACCAGCATGAGGACGAGGAGATGTGGTAGACAAGGGCCGGACATCACAGTCACCTGTACTCAGAGGCAGTAGGTTTGAAAGTAGCCTATCCGAGAACGTTATTTATTTCTCTTTGCTGCTGACTGGCTGCTGACTGGCTGCTTCCCTGTGACGCATCTGTGGCAGCAGCAGTCCAGAATTTCCCCGTAGAGCGTCTCATGTTTTTAGTTTTGTTCTTCTTAAAGCCCTGTATTTTTATTACTGTTATTTAAATACATTTAATACTGTATTCACCTGCTTATACCAAAGAAATTGATAGCACATATCAAAGAAAACACGCGTGCATGAATTACAGTACAGGGGTAACATCGGTATTTTACATTCTAGCACTGCTGGAGTCCAATGTAAACTGTACAGTACGAATACGGTTTTACCTTTACATTTTCTTTAAGGATAATGTATTAAACTGAGTTCAACATGAAATTAAAGTGTTTTGGGAGCATATTTGGGGCATTTTATGAATTATTTTTTTACCACATTTTACCACGTTTTTTTCACTACAAGCTCTTGGAACATAACCCCCGTGATAGCTGCCGTTGGCTTTCACCCAGTGCTCAGTCAAACAGTAAAAAGTAGGTCATTTTGCATGAGGATCGTCAGGTGCCAGGAAGGGAAACCAGCTTTAGTATTTAAAGAAACCTCTGCTCCATTTGGGCCCTTCATCATAGTTAGAATCATTTTATGTTAAGTTAGATCCACATGAGCATTTCGATCATTATTAAACACCACCATCATAAAATTTGTCAGCCACGTCATTAGGTCCAAGTACCTGAAAAATCTTTACTCATTGTCCATTTTATGAACTCCACTGATCATATAGTAAACTTTTTAAACACACTGGTCACTTTAAATTTACAGCAAATTCAGCATTTCACACTTAGAACATCAGCCAACACTCAAACATAGTGGTGGTCTTGGGACGGTATGGGGGACTAAGACTTCATAATATTAAAAGAACCAACAATTCTATTGTTCCTGAGTGTTCCTAAGCACTTTGTTAACAGTACATATATTGAAATTAAATCAGTTGATGTGGGAAGACAACAGAAAAGCAACTGCATATACAAATGATTGAGTGGCCACGTCATGTTTTGACTTTAAAGCAAAGCTGAGACATTATGATGAGCAGTTAAATGCCAAAAAAAATATCAACATTAAACTGGGTGGGCTGACATTATTCTACAACAATACAAAATGATGTCATCAAATAGGAATAGTTACTGCTGCTAGTTATGCTACAAGTTTTTATTTTGGGGGGCAATTACTTTTCCATAGAGTTGCATGTTGGATAATTTTCTGCTTAAACTAATTAAAAATGTGTTTTATTCTATACAAGGTTCTCTTTGTCTAAATCTTACACCTTATTTACAGATCTAAAAGAATTAAGTGACAAATATGCACAGAGAAAATCAGAAACACACAGTCAAAATAGGTAAAAGAGCAAAAGAACCTCTATCCAGTCACAGACATTTACTGTGAACCTGTTTTTTTAATGGGAGAGATGTGTTTTCTGCACTAGATGCCTCTCGTTTCCTGACGCCTGTGGCTCTGTTCATTCACAGCGCTAAGCCAAGTAGCCTATATCACCAGGGCTTGCTGACTAATCAAATCAAGAGAAAGGCAGACTCCCGGTGAGACTCTCTGTAACAGACCACCATGGAGACTAGAGGTCGCTGTCTCAAAATACCCTGAGTGCCACAAACATGACAAAAAGCAGAAGGTTCGGGGTCTTATCAGTGAGGCGTCTGACAAGCTGTAGGTTCATTGTGTTATCTATGATTACCACTCAACTGCTTTGGCTCGCCAGTTAGTTAGTTATAAGCACAGTTTCAAAAAATGCCAGGCTGTGGGGAGGGAGAAAAAAAATTAATAAATAGAAAAACAATCTAATGCAGAAAAATAATGCAGACCAATAGTCACATTACTGATTGCATAATACTGATTCTTTTTATGTTACCATTTGCCAATATGGAGCAATATAACTGCACAGCAAGTATATATGTATATATAGACTGGGGGAAATAATTATCCGATCCCCTGCTGAATTTGCAAGTTTGCTGACTTACAAAAAAATGAGCAGGCTCTTATTTATGAAGTAGTTTCATTTTTGTGGAGAGACAGAATATCAACCAAAAAAAACAAGAAAACAAACGTTACATAAATGTTATACATTGATTTGCATTTCACTGAGTGAAATAAGTATTTGATACCCAAGCAAAACACGACTTAGTACTGGGTGGAGAAACCCTTGTTGGCACAGCAGTGACGTTTCTTGTAGTTGGTCACCAGGTTTGCACACATCTCAGGCAGGATTCTGGCCCTCTCCTCTTTTACAGAAACTCTCTAAATCCTTTAGGTTTCTTGGCTGCTGCTTGGCAACTCGAAGCTTCAGCTCCTCCACAGATTTTCTATAGGATTGAGGTCTGGAGACTGGCTAGGCCACTCCAGGACCTTGTCATCTTTAGCTACTCCTTTGCTATCATGGTATTATGTTTTGGGTCATTGTCATGCCATCCACAACCGATCTTCAGTGTTCTGGCTGAGGGAAGGAGGTTCTCGTCCAAGATTTTATGGTACATAGCCCCATCAATTGGCCCCTCAATGCGGTGAAGTCATTCTGTACCCTTGGAAGAATAACATCCCCAAGCATAATGTTTCCACCTCCGTGCTTGACTGTGGGGATGGTGTTCTTCGGGTCATACTCAGCATTTCTCTTCCTCCTAACAAGTCGGGTCGAGTTGATGCCGAAGAGCTCGAATTTGGTCTCATCTGACCACAGCACTTCTCTGAATCATTTAGATGTTCACTGGCAAACTTAAGATCAGCTGTACAGGTGCCTTCTTGAGCAGGGGGGACCTTGCGGGCACTGCAAGATTTCAATCCATTATGATGTAGTATGTTACCAATGGTGTTCTTAGTGACTGTGGTCCCAACTGCCTTCAGATTATTACCAAGCTTCCCCTGTGTAGTTCTGGGCTGATCTCACGATCATCCTCACCCCACAAGGGCAATTGATGGTCATTTTATATGTGTATATGCCTATTTCTTTAAGCGTGCCCTTCACTTGTTTATTCTGAGGTTTTAACCACTGTGAGAATGAGCTGGAATCCATAGCGCAGCAGGCTCACTAAGGGAGCCTATAGAGTTGTGACAGCCATCATGGTAGGAGTCATCAGCAGTGAGTCATTGGGCTTTGGCATCATGTGCATGATATGAGCCAAAACACTATCTGAAAGGTAGTTTCTGAAGCCCTCAGGTGTTTTGCCTTCTAAAACAGAATGCAAACCCACATCACCACAAATTTTCCTCTCCAGTTCCACCTGCTTCTTCACTTATTTAAGGTTGTGTTTGTATATATAAGGAAAAATCTATTGTGTGCGACCGACTGAATTTTCCTAATGAATGTGTAGCTTATGTGCTCTGCTTCATGTGCTGCGGATTATTTCAGAATTCTCCATAGAGTTTTTTTTTCTTTTTTTTTCACACCCTCATGTAGAATATAGGCCACTGCGAAGACAAAGAGCATTGTGGGCCGCCTCTCTGCTGTTAAACTGATTTTTTCTCCTGCATGTTTCTTCGCAAGTCTCAGGAAGCATCCAAGCAATGTCTTTGTAGGATAAATAAGTAAACACTGTTTAGATGCTCGATGCTTTTGTACAGCAAGGGTTTGATCAAGGACAATTTCGTTTGAAGCTTACTTCCCTGGGTAAACTTGTCTCTGCTCGGATGCATTATTAACAGCAGCTGCTTTCACAACAGAGGTTTCACAAAAAGACCGGTGAGTTGAATCACGCAGTGAAAGGCTCGCTTGAGGTTTATTTGTGCACACTGTTTGATTATTTTATAAATGGGGAATATTTGGTGCTAATGCACACTTTGTGTAGATGATTTGTCATCCACACACAGCTCATTTTGTTTTTCCAGTTATGTCCAGTGATGATGCAGGTGACGTGGCATATTGATGACATTTATTTTCACAATATTTTCCAATTATATCATGATATCACATGACGTAATTTAGCAAATTATTCACAAACTGATATTGAAATTGACTGAAGCCATGCTTCATAGATACTGCCACTTGCTAATACAGTGCCGATCAAAAGTTTAAGATCATTTGAAAAATGGCAAAAATTCATATATTGCATGGTTGGATCTTAACATGGTTCCAGGTAGAGCTTCAATATCCAACAAGAAGAAATGGGAGACAAAACATTTTTTTGAGCAGGAAATTTATTGAAAACAAGCTTAAACTGAAACAGGCTGTTTTACAGCTGATCAAAAGTTTAGGAC
>JBBPCY010000035.1:662284-675589 GCA_037974405.1 Brachyalestes nurse | reverse complement strand
CTCGCTCACTCGCGCTCGCACCCTCTCTCTGTTTCTCTTCCTTCCTTCTCTCTCTCTCTCTCTCTCTCTCTCTCTCTCTCTCTCTCTCTCTTTAGTGCTTCCTGTGACTGAAATTCATGAATTGTCTAGGCATCTTTAAAACCCCAGACCCAAATTTATTTGGAAGGGTGTAAATACGCATCTGAAAAAACACTTGAAACTAAAAAACAAACATAAAAATATCAGTCACAAAATCAGTTAACAACATAAGTGCTTTAAATACACAAAAAAAAATTGTTTCTTTGTTCATTGTTTTTTAAATGTATCCCTCACTTCCATTTAAAATAAAATATGTTACATCAACACGCAATTTAGACCAATGGCCTCACCAAAACTCAGGTTGCCCCAATCGTTTTTCCCTCTTTCTTCTGATGTCTGAAGGTGGTCGAATAGAGTAAAAATTGGATGTGAAATGAGAAACGGAAGGGATATGGCATGGATTTCGAGGAAATGAGTTGAATAATCTGCTGCCCATGGAAGTAGATCTCAGCCACCACCCCCAGCCAGTACAGCTTTCTCCTCTCTTCTCGCCAATCAGAGCTGTTACATCACCACTGTTTCCTGAGGGCTGGTGGTTCAGGGCTTCTGTGGCCAACTTTAATTACCCGCGAAGGCAGGAAAAGCACTCTGGAGCTTCAGATCCGCACACTGTCTGCATGCATGTGACAGAAAGCTCGCTGCAGCAATTAATCCGGGTGTGGTGGAGCTTTAACATGAAACACACACAACACAGAGCCTTCTTCCTCAGCAGCAACAGCCAGACAGACAGACAGAAGTCTGGCTTTTCAGACACCCGAAAGGGAGAAACACTGTGATCTCGACTCTCTGTCTGCCAGCCATCCAGCTCTATTTATGAACATATATGTTTGATTTAAGCAGAAGTCAATAAATTGCAAACTGCTGCAGCTCTGGCTTATTACAGATCATGCCTAGTGCTCATAAAGCATTTGGAGTGGACACGCCAATCTAGAATCTGCTTTCGGGAGATTTCATCTATGGAATTTTATTGTTCAATGCTTTGTAACAAAAGTCTGTGAAAAGCACTTTAATTAAGAAACTTTTCTTACATTCATTCTTACATTCATTCAAACTGGCTTACATTATCTAACAAGCAGCACAGCTCTCCCTACATGCCAACAATTAGCCTATACAACACAATTTAGTTAGAGCTACAGGGCTAATGTAGCTCAGTAATGGAAGCATCAGGTTAGCATCATGCTAAATGAATGCCAAAATCATCTCACACTCACCGCAAGTTGTTAGTTAGTCTCAAAAAGACTTGCTTATGTGGTTTTAGAAAGTTTATGATACTGTTTTTTAAATATATAAAAGGACTACTGTATAATTTTAAAAGCAGCCAAAATTTACCCAGACTTTATTCAATGCTTATAGATAAAAGTTGCACAGAGCCACAAACTACATAAGCAAGTCTATTTGAGATTACTGAACAACTAGACAAATGATCTTATCGTTCAGCGCTTAGTGATGTCTTCTAAAAGCGCTTTAAATATAAACTTTACTTACTTACTTATACAAAAAACTTTCAAAGACTTTCATCCAAACTAGCTTACAAGTGCCACAGCTCCCCCTATAGACCAAAAATATGATTGACCTCTAGTTTTGCACTGGAGCTACAAGGCTAATGTAGCTAAGTAATGGAAGCTTAATGCCATCAGGTTATCATAATGCTAAACCTATACCAAAATTAGTCTCAAAAAGACTTGCTTGTGTGGTTTCAATGATGGTATGACATGCTGTTTTTAACCCTTAGAACAAAAGCAGCACAGATCCATCCCAGAAGTGCAACAAATGGTAAAAGTTATTCTAGTTTTAAACAAATTTAATAATAATAACCACTACTGGGCATTTAACAATGGTGTCATACACAAATTTTAGGAAATTCTCTGCCCACAAGTGGGTGGGAAAAACTTCCAAAAGGAGGGGGTCCCGAGAGCAGCCGAGTGAAAAAGCAGCAAACGCATGTAGCGTGTAGAAAAGCAAACACCAGTTTTAGACTGTTTTACATCATTTTTATTTGACGAAATCAGATTTATAGTTATAAGGATTAACTATATATAGAAGTGTTATAGTGTTATAGATAACAGCGAGTCATTCAGTGTCAGAAACCACATAAGCAAGCCCGTTCAAGACTACTGAACAACTAGACATGGTTTCAAGTCAGTGTGTGATAGATTTAGGCCTTCATGATTGGTTCACATTCACTTCTATCACTTGTTAGCTATATTAGCCTCATATTTTAAATGGTCCAGTGCAAAAAACTCAAGAAAACTTGTCTTGACTTGTTTGACTATATTTGGAATACGAAGGAAATAATGCGTCTTTGATATTTTGCCAAATTGCTTCTTTAATACCTTCAAGACCATATTTTTAAAGACCCCAGTGTCATCCAAATGCTGATATGAATACAAGATATGGAATTTCTGTTTGAGCATGAGCACTCTGAAGCGGTAAGCTCAGTATCAGACAGCATGTCTGGGCATCTAAAGTCGAGGTGGCCTCTATATGGAATAAACTTTAATGGCATTGCATTGGAACACCTGAGTACCTGCTGAATACTAATTGGACAGAAAGGTGCCCCTGTGTCCTCAGGTAGACGGCCAAGGACGTATAACTCCCAGGTGCTATTTATTAGAGGCAAGCTTTACTGAGAAAAAAAACTGCCTGGCTATGACTAATACTCAAGTGGAACCCAATAAACCTGTTTAATGCCTTCTGTGCGAATTCAGCAATCTTTATAAGATCAGTACAGATCACTTGGATCTAATAAACTTGGCTATGATGTCTGTATAGATGTACGATAGTGTGTATGAAGATGTATGATGGTGTGTGAAGGTGTGTAGATTACAGTGTTGGGAAGGTTACTTTTAAAATGTATTTCGCTACAGATTACAGAATACATGCACCAAAATGTAGTTTGTAACGTATTCCGTTAAATTACTCAATGTGAGTAACGTATTCTGAATACTTTGGATTACTATATATTTTCATGCTTTTTACAACTACATGAATGTAGCAATCACATCCTGCAAATTCTTATTTGTTTTTCTCTACCAATTGGCTGTTAAGCCCAAATCTCCCTGAATAGACAATATATTTACTGTAGATTTACTGTAAAGGAGTACCCAATGACATGGGTGTGTTAACATAAGATGTTTTGTCTGCTTAAAGATAATAAAAAAGCCCTGTCTTTGCTTAACTATTTCTTTATTTATTGGTTGCTGGGTTATGGGGACGCCACTCCATCTGGCATGTTTTTATTTGGCATTTTAAAAACAATGTATAATTTACTGTAAATATTCATCCGATCAATGCATAGTACTGTTTAGTCAATATATTTTACTATTATTTTTCTTGTGGCTACAATGGCAAGAACAAAGCAAAGCCCGCAAATCCACCGGTGTTAAGGCGTCCAGGACGCAACTGTGGCTCGCTGTGGTTACACAGCATTTATATTACATTCCAATCATTTGTCAGGTGCTTTTATCCAAAGCGACTAACAATATGAGGACACATTCAAGTTTCAGGACCAAAGGAAAGAACCAAAGGAGAGTATTAAGTGCTAAAGCTTTATCTTAGAAAGCTGGATCACTCTAAACGACATTGCAGAAGTGAACATAATTATGCCAGATAATTATATACTTGTGTGACTACAGCACTGAGACAGTAGATGTTATATTAGGCCCACCCATACCTTTATGACCTCCCACACATCTGCGCATCCTCCCATCCTCTCAGATCTTCCTTTTGTCCACCAACAATTCATAGGGGCAACAATTGGTAAATTATCATCATACGGCAAAACAGTTCCTTATATAGATGTTCCTCTGGTGTGTGTTGATGCTCGAGGTGTCAGTCATCATGCTGGGTTTTGTTTGGTGTTCCTATGTCACATAGAACCAAAGTTATTGTAATTTAAAAACATGTAATAATAATCACCACTACTGGGGTATTAAAAACAGCATCACACACAAATGAACATAAAGAAAAAAAATGTCCAAATTTCTTTTATTTTAGGTCTTTGAAATGAACGGAAATAACACAAGATCACTGAACCCAGCTAAATGTTCTGAACATCCAGAAGTGGTTGGGAAAACATGGAGAAGGAGGGGGTCCGGAGAGCGGCCGAGCGGTGGCCTGCTGAGCGTAAGAGCAGCAAGAGACCAGCATGTAGGAGAGTAAACACCAATTTTAGACTGTTTTACACAGTTTATATTTGTTTTAAGGGTTAACTATATATTAAAGTGGGCATAGTATTAAAACTAGCCTAAATTCTACTCAAACATTCACGTATGCTTATATATAGCCGCAAGTCATTCAGTGTCAGAAACCACATAATTTGAGATTAAAATAAGTATGTAATGATTTAGGCCTTCATGATTGGTTCACATTAGCTTCTATAACTTGTTAGCTATATTAGCCTCATAGTTAATATGGTTTAATGCAAAAAACTCAGACACCAAACATGTCTTGACTGTTTGACTATATTTGGAAAAAGTGAAAAATTGTGAATCTTTGATATTTTGCTAAATTGCTTCTTTAATACATTCAAGACCATATTTTTAAAGACCCCAGTGTCATCCAAATGCTGAAATTAATACAAAATGCGGAGTTTAAGTTTATCACACTCAAGCGGTAAGCTTAGTATGTGGCAGCATGTCTGGGCAAGTCAAGTTGGCCTCCATATGGAATAAACTTACAAAGGCTTACACATAAACTTACAAATACAAAGGCATCCCAAACTCATTACCAGTGATGGTCCAACTCAAACAGGTGCAAACAGTTACCAACAGGTTAAGGCAGGCACAAGGTCCAAAGCAGAAGCCAAAAAACAAAAACAGGAATATCATGGCAAAGGCTAGAATCATGGGTCAAAGAACAAAGCAAGTCAAAACTACAAGAATTAAAAACACAGCCAATTAATACAAATGCTTAGGATACTGGGAGGCAACACTTCACTACGGCTTACAGCAGTCTTAGTCCCTACAAACACTAACAACAGAAAGTTCCACTTACACATGATTTCAACTAATAGCCCCCCTAGCTGCTAGGAGGGTGAACAGCAGCACTGGATTTCTGGATGTCCGTTGGATGTCCTACATATAAGACAAACTCAGTCCAGACTTGTCTCGTTTGTGGTTCCCAGCTGGTGGAATGAGCTGCAAAAGGTGACCAGAGAGAATCGCACCAGAATCCATCTCTAGCTTCAAAAACCTCCTGAAGACTCATCTGTTCAGAGAGTACCTCCTCTCTTGATGCTCTATCTAGCCTAAATCACACCTGCTTTTCTATCTGAACAGGCTCAAAACTTCTTCAACTGCTCTCTACATAAAGATTTTAGCACTTAGAACGCTCCTCTAATTTGTTTCCTCAAATTGTTAGTCGATTTGGATAAAAGCATCTGCCAAATGAATATAATGTAAGGTAAGGTAATGGATGTCACAGGAGTTTAGAGCCTTTAGCTATTCTTACCCCATCTCTGAAATTCCTTTGCTTGAGATAGTTGCAGAAATCAAATCTTACTTTCTCTGACTTTGCTCCTGGACTGCACTCAAATCCAGTGTTGCACTTTTGTGATTTGCGATCACAATCCATCGTGATCCATCCATTTTCTGAGCCACTTATCCTAAACCAGAGTCATCGGGAGTGTTGGAGCCCATCCAAGTGCTTATAGGGTGAAAGGAGGAGAGACACCCATCTACAGGGCAGACATACAAACAAACACACACTCACACCTAGGAGTAATTTTGCATCTCCAATTCACTGAACCTGCACATCCTTCAACTGTGGGAGGAACCCTGAGATCACGGCAGACACCCACACAAACCCAGAGAGAACATGCAAACTTCACACAGAAAATCAGAAATGGAAATCCTTATTGAGGTAATCACTTATCCAACGACTGCACAGACCCACAGACACAAAGACAAGAACAATATAAAATATAAAAACTCAGAATAAAAAAATACTTTGCACTAAATGCGCCCTGCTATAAACACCAAATGTTGTGGTCAGTATTAAAGGTCGATATAAATACTATAGATAAATAAATAAATAACTGCTATAGTTGTTTACTAGTTAACACAAATAGTAGTTTGGAGTTGTGCTCTATACTGTCTGTTACTGCACATAATAGTGACTTAAGTAGTGATATTGCACATAATAAACAATTGCACATAATCATAAAAATAATAAAGATATTGCACATAATTTTTTTAGCACAAAAAATTGCTCATCTGGGTAGCAGCAGGTTATGGTATAGAGCATTTTGTGGGTGTGTGACAGTGGGAGGAGTTATAAAGTATGATGGTGGTGGGGAAAAAGGATTTTCTGTGGCGCTCAATAGAGCACTTTATGCTGGTGAGTCTGTGGAAATCAAACCTTGGACCTTCTTGCTGTGAGGTGATACATATTTCTATATTATGTTCTCTACTATACTTTCTCTCACTCTCATTCAGTTATTTGTAAGGTGTCCTTGAGTGCCTTGAAATAAAATGAAAAAAAAAAAAAACAGTTAATGAATACTGCCTTTAAGTGCTTGTCATAAGATCCTCAACAATCAACAATCAAAATGACAGTTTGTCACACGCTGACATTTGTGGCCGGAAATCTAGCACAAATAATGGAGCACCTTTTTTAAAAAGGGACAACATGTCAGTTGCACATTCCAAAATACTACATTACTGAAAACGTTTCTAATGATTTGTGTGGCAGAGAAAGACAGAGACAGACTGAAGAAAAATTAAAACACATAAATGATCACTGAATAGCCTCCCAGAGAACAATTTAAGTATTTAATAAAATAAATACTTAAATGTAATAAAACTTACTTATTCACATAGTCATATATATATATATATACATACAGTATTATATACAATATAGTATATACATCAAAATTTGGCAACTCGGGTATCTACCTAGTAGTTCTGACTTTTTTGACTAATCATTAGCTTGCCAAATTCACAATTATGTCCAGCCGCAGTTAGCCAAGATGCTAATAGCAGTTAACAAGCAGGGCAAAATAATATTTTTTTGTTTGTTTTCTCTTGTTTTTTTTTTCAGATTTACCTCGATTATAACATCAGTGTCACATTTAAAAAAGGCTTGTTTTGGATAGAAACTAAAATATTTGTATATGGCTGTATCAGGACACCATTCACCACCACTGTATATTTCTCCACAATGAATCTTTTCACACCAAGCCAGCCTGAATGGTTTTATTTACACCCTGAATACTGAAAAACGACTGAAATTCTCTTTCAAATTGAAAAACGAAATGATCAGAGTGCCCAACGTCACTGAGGTAGAAAGACTAACATGCGCCGCTTCGTCTTTTAGACATGATCAATATTTCATTTGACCCAGTGGGAGGCTGTGCTAGAGCACCGGTTTTAGTCTTCGGGGGAAATACAATGGGTTATGATTCAGAGTTTCGCAGAAGGCTCTTTAAATCTCAATATTTGAATGTTTAACAAGGCCGTTCCGGAGCAGGAGGCACTACTGTCTTGCTCAGTCTTCTTTAAAGGTCAATCCTTATGATCTGAAACACAGTTTGTGATCTTTTAAACATTTCTCCTATGAAATAGACTTTGTATTGTTTCCAGTTCCTCTTCTTTAACATAGTTTAACCATGTGGGGCTGATAACTATACTGTTTTAGTCCTCTCTGATTTAGACCATTGGCCTGTATTGAGCAGCTACCATTCATGTCAGGTCTTGCTTCAAGGTTGCCATATCTTTCACCCCTCCCCCACAAATCTTATTTTAAACCACAGGCGTTTAAATTTTCAGAGCAGCCTGACTGCCCCGAGAGCCGTGAACATGAGGAAGCATTCTGGTCCAACACAAGAGTCTTCTAGCTCTTCTGCTGATGGGATGATGATTTTCAAACCCATCTTAGTATCTGTTCATTTAATCAGGGATTTTATTAAGGTATGTTTAGTACAGACAAAAGAGAAATAAATTATTTTGTCTTTCCTAAAAATGTTTGGATGTGCAGAATAGCTCATTTTAGTTACTATAAAGTAGAATAAAATAAATCAATATGATATGACGAAAACCGCTGTCAGTCAAAAGAACCGTTCATCCTGAAAAATGTTTTTTTTGTTTATATTATGCAAAAGTGTCAGACAGGCAACATTTTATTTCTAAATTAATCTTCAGAATAGGACCTTTCTGTTCACTATCAGTAACGATTCTACTGTTGTTTTGGTTTGTGTCTCCCCCCTTCATTATCCTTTCCAACCATGGCCAGTACTTTTTGTACAACCATGTAGCCTAATATTGTTTGTTTGTTTGTTTGTTTCATTTGTGTTTCTATGGATCTCTGCATGTCCAAAACCTCTCTTATGACTATAATAAAGAATCAAACCTGCATCCATAATTCCGAACATTCACTGCTGTTTAGGAATGTCCCATTTAGAGTGACACTTATGGCTTATATCCGCAGTTTGCAGTCACTTTAATGAGAAAAAGACTCTTTAAAGTCCACCAGCTCTGCCCGTGACATTACAATCCGCACGATGGCTGCTGGGAAATAACTTGCTGTTTACAAACGGCATCGGTAAGATGTAATTCCCTCCACATTCCACTCTGAAACTCGGTAATAAAACCCCCGATAGAGACGTCGGCATCAAACCTGCCAGAGAAGACGAGAATGATTAGACGCACCGTTTAAAATTCATAGGTTTGGCTCTGAATATTCTCTTCCTCTTCATGTCAGAGATGCTCTCCCAGCAGAGAATATTAAGGATCGAGAGAGAGCGATAGAGAGAGAGGGAGAGGGAGCGTGAAAGAGAGAGCGAGAGAGTGATAGAGAGAGAGGGAGAGGGAGAGGGAGTGAGAAAGAGAGAGAGAGAGAGAGACAGAGGGGGAAAGAGATGGAGTGAGAGAGAGCGTGTAATGTTTCAGTGGCTATGGGGGTATATTCTGTGGGAAGAGTCAATTTGCAGAGAGATGAACAGGATTTCTGTCATAATCTCAGAGCTGGCAGATTTAGGCCTTTTTTCCAGAGGCCCATTGAGCTGCTCATGTTTTACTTTTTCATCAAACACACGTCCCACCGCGGCCACTCTTTCCATTGTTTCTGCTCTCAGGCCATGATTAACCAGGGCCCGCCAGTTCACACGGCAGCTCAGAGTTAGTATCACTTTGAGCGTTTCTGGCCAGGGAACTTGGCTTCAGGTCAAGAGGTCATGGACTTTATCTCCAGATGTGGTTAACAGTGCTGTGTAGCTTTGAGCAAAGCACTTCAGATGTTAGTTTGTTATAAAATCTGGTCTATACAGTCTTCCCTCAACACAGAGTCAGTCAGCCAAGACATGTCTGATGTCTAAGTAGCTTAGAAGAATCTCAGAAACACCAGTGAGGCGGTTGAACAAGAGAAGCAAACAAAAGATGATTCACATGCTCAGCCCACAAATGTGTTCTTTTTCAGTAAATGTGGCCAAGTTGAATCAGAATCAGAAAACTTTACTGATCCGGGAAATTGCTTATCTTACGACTGAACAGACGCACAGAGACACACAGACAAGAACAATATAAAATATAGTCAAAACAAAACTCTGCAGAAATACAGAAAATACTGTACTAAATACACTATCATATTAACAAAATGGTCAGTAAAGTGGCCCTTATAGTCACGCGTGAACACAGCACACCACAGCACACAGTGTGAACAATGTAACAGTATATTGCTCAAGGGTACCTCAGTGGTGTCAGTAGCAGTCCTGGGATTTGAACCGGCAACCTTCTGATTGCAGAGGCAAATCCCTAACCATCAGGCCACCAGCTCTATATAAATATTATAGATAAATAAACAAAATTACTAGTTTTGTACAAGTAGTTTACTAGTATACAAATAGTACTAGTTTACAAATAGTGGTTTGGAATTGTTCTCAGTATCTCTATATTTCACTGAATAGTGACATAAGTAGTGATATTTCATGATAATACAGTTGCATACATAATGATGTAAGTAATGATATAAGTACTGACATAAGATATAACATGATAAGACTATTGCACATGATACGACTATTGGACATAAAATACTACACATAATTAGTGACAGCAGTGATCTACATGATTCTACATAAGTGCTACAGAATCCCAAAAACTCCAATTCAGTCAAATGTGATGTGGAGCCAGATGTGATCTCATAAAAAGAGCATCTGGGTAAAACCATGAGACTGAATGTGGGTGGGATTGTAGAGTAATTAGAGTGGGAACAAAGTGAATGTGGAATTTCCAATCCAATCCAATGTCTAGTGAAGGCAGAGCTCAAAGAAGCAGGTGATGTTGAGCTCAACAAGCCAGCATTACATTTTTTCAGCAAAAAGACCACCCTTCTGATACAGCTGTTCCCACAGAATAGCTGCATCAATCCTCCAAGCATCAGCTGCTAAGTAACAACTCATTTTAAACCTTTACTCATTTTCTACATGCTACTTCGATTCAACTGTGCTTTGCAAAAGTATTAGGCACCTGCAAAAATTAAGATTAAAAACTGTTTAGATGAGCAGTGAGCATTTATTTTTTACATTAAACTACTAAATACACTAAATAAAATTAAGAAGAATAAATGCAAATCAAATTACACATTACATAGTGATTCTATGTTCAGTGTATCAGTGTGCTTGTTATGGGAGTCCGTTTTTATCAGAAACCTGGTTTGACCTGGTTTAATATTTTTTGTAATGGAAATGTTAATGTGTCCTAATGCATCCCTGACAAGGACATACAGATTCAAGAGAGAAAGAGACCTCTGCAAAAAGTGGGTTTTCAGGTTTTCTTTTATAGGTGAAAGTATTGAACTGAACAGCTTTGCCTAATTTATAAATAAAAATATTGTTCTTTAAAGTATAATTTTAAAGGAAATAAAATACATCAAAAGAGGCACAGGCGTGGATAGCCATTTTACTTAACTTTATTAACAAAACACAAAGAAGGCACAAGGGCCAAAACATCAAGAAAACTAGGAACCTAAACAAAGAACCTGTTTCCTAAACATGAATGACAGGTGCTCTGTGAACTAACACAGATTCCTACACATGGATGACGGTAGGCCAACACAAGGTACGACACAAGGCAAACTAAATACACAAATGACTAAGACATGAACCAATCAGAACATACATTCACTTGACTCATAAACACCTGAAACTAGATACCAGTGCACACAGACACAATTTCCCAAAAAATCACACAGTCATTGCATAAACGATTCCTCCCCAGCTCAAACTGCTCCATATCCAACAGTGTGTTCTTAACAAAACAATCCAAATCGCGTGTTATGGTATCTAACGCTTCCCACTGGCTGTGATAAGACATGGCTTTTACATGTTGTAATATCATGTTTCACCACGCTGGTTTCCACTGACTGGAATCCCAACCAGCTCGGCCTTTCATTCCTGCAGGGACACGCAGAGTGAATGAGGAGGCCACAAAGCCTTCATTCTCTCCATGGGAACGCTTTTCTCCCATTGATTCTCTCCCCTGTCTCCACAGCACACGGAGCAAAAGCCCTGGAACTAATCACTCTAACGAGTTCAGCAAGGCCACCTTCTGCCAGCGGAATCACAAACACCCCAAAAAATGAAGTAAAAAAAAGAGAAAAACAAAACTCAGCCAAACAAAACTGCCAGCACAGCCAGCGCTCACTGTAAGACGAGTGATAACTGCATAATCTGAGCGATATTGGCTTATACCGGAGAGAAATATGTGAATGTGCTGTTCTGTTCATTTTTTTTTTCACAAATAGCTCTTGTGCCTCATTTCTGAGTCTCTGTGTTTCTGTATGAGGAGCTCTGGGCCCCTTTAGAGGCAACAAACAACAACAGACAAACAGCATGAAGTGGATTCTCACGCTGGACCACAAACGTGGAGGAATGTGGAGAGAGAGGGAGAATGAAAGGGGGGAGGAAGAAGGAGAGAGAGAGAGGGAGAAAGTGGGAAAATGAGAGAGAGTGGGATGAGATAGAGAAAGGGAGAGGAGGTGGGAAGAAGGAGAGAGAGAGATGGAGAGAAAGAAGGGGAGAGAGATAGAGACAGAGAGAGGGACAGAGTGGGAGAAGGAGAGGGGGAAGAGAGAGAGAGAGAGAGACAGAGAGAGAGAGGGGAGGAGGGAGAAAGTGAGAGAGAGAGGGAGAGAGAAAGGCGGGTGGATGAAGGAGAAAGAGAGGGGGGGGTGGAAAATGAGAGGCACATATGCAGGCAGTCAAAAAATAGTGTTTAATTAATCAAGCTATGATCCGCCCACAAACACATTTATCCAAGAAACTGTTCATTTTTTAAACTGATGTTTACATGCTCTCCCCACAAATGTGGTTTTGCATGTAGCTATTCTGTCCATCTGTCCAGCTGTTCATTTGTTTATCTATAGAAGTGAATGGATCATGAGTTTTGAGGCTCTAGGTGCAGGGAGGCAGATCAGAGAGATGAACTTAATGTTGAGTTCTGGAGGAAAAATGCAGGAACAAAACACTCCAACATTAAAGCAACAGTTCAGCCAGAGCAGCTAATGCTGCCAATCATGAATGGAAGTGAATAGGCATGAATTACCATAATACATGGAGTCATGCTAATTGATGCTCCACAGAAAAGCGTGATGCTCTCATCATTTCCTCACTAGTAAGAGACATCAGGATAGCACGTAATATTTCCAGAAATAAGCATTTATTGAAATAAACGAAAACCTGTTCATGTTGTCAATGCCATAACAAAACCTTTGGCCTCTATTTTTGTCATTTTGGCCCCTATTTTTGTAACACAGAAATTGTAAAACAAACACCTGTAAAAGCTTCAGAACTTTGTTGTTTCTCCTATAAAGATAACATTTGAAAGAAACCAGGCCAGATATACCAGATACATGGAAATATATATATTCAAGTCAATTCCGAGCTTCACTTTCCCAGTATAGCTTCCTTAAATTACCCTTATTTGCTCAAGCATGTCCTTCAAACAGAGGCAGTAGAAGTGCTTTCTCACTTCAGGTTTGTTGTGATGTAAAAAAACATTATCTAATTAGGCAGAAAATGAATAAATCCTTATTATGTTTGTGTCCCATACAAACACACATGGATACACTTCAGTGGTGTTTTATCATTCCTCTGATGAACCAAACTGGTAATAAGCATTTCCCCTATGATGTAAATTGCATGTGTGCATATTTGCATAATGGAAACCACTGTAACATGCAGAAACCTCCAATTCCACCTGTTGATCCATTTTAATATAACCAGTAATA
>JBBPCY010000035.1:644164-662184 GCA_037974405.1 Brachyalestes nurse | reverse complement strand
GGTATGCCCTATGGCCAATCAAACACCGATCATCAGCATCATCTTCATCATCACCATTATTATCATCATCACCATCATCATCTTCATCATCAACATTATTATGATCATATTCATCATTATAATCACCTTCACCATCACCATCATCATTATCCTTAATATCATTGTCATCATCACCACCACCATCATCATCATCATGATCGTCATTATTAGCATCATTATCATCACCATCATGATCATTATAATAATCGTCAATTCCTTCATCATCATTATCATGATCGTCATCATCACCACCATCATCATCATGATCATCATCATTATCAGTATCATCATCATCATCATTATAATCATCATCAATTCCTTCATCAACATCATCATCTTCATCATTATCATTATTATCATCATCACCATCATCATTGTTAGTATCATTATCATCACCATCATCATTGTCAATTCCATCATCATCATCATCATCATCATCATTATCATTACAACAATCTTTGTCATTGTCATCATTACTACATGCCCTCCTCCTCTTGGATTATTCAATACTGTCTATTTATTATTAATTTTCTTCATCTTGCTATGAGAGAGGTCTTGCTGAAGACCTCCTTAAGAACTCTTCAAAACTTTTTTTCACAGCTTGGCTATAGAATTAAATTTACAATGAACTGAATTGAACTCGGTGGTGCAGTGGGTAGTGCTGTTGCCTCACAGCAGAAGCTTCTGAGTTTGATTCTTCAAAGGTTTCTGCCAGAATGTCTGCTTTTCTCCCACGGACTTGAGATGCTCACATCAGGTGAACTGGAGATGCTGTATGTAATGCCACTAGGTGCGAATGTGTGTCTGAGTGTGTTTGTGTCTTTGTCTGCCCTGTGATGGACCTGTCCAGGGTGCTACTCCACTCTTTACAACTCCCACAACCCTGGTTAGGAGAAGCAGCTCAAAAAATGAATGAGTATTTTTGTTTTTATTGTTAATATTTAGCTCATGTAAATATTGTGTATATACATATATGTTTTACTGCAACAGACTGCAAAGTGCCTAAAGAGACAAGGGGCCTAGATAAAGGAGTTCCAACGGCTCAGCATTCAGCACCACCAGTATACTGATCACCACCTGATCATCTGGAATCATCTGCACCTGTTTTTTCATTAATTTAGGCCTTAAGTTAAATGTGTTTTGTTCTGCTTGAATGGACCCCAAAAATAAGAATATATTCATATATAAAATTATTATTATCACATAATTTAAGCAGGTAAAGTTTACAGTCCTAAGTATGTCCAGCATTTCCCAGCATCTGGTGCACAAATATAAACAGCCAGTTAAGTAGAGTAGGCATTATTGACGGTCACCTGAATGCACATACATCCAGCCATGAGCTTTTTGTAGACCTACATATACAGAGAGAGAGAGAGTGAGAAGAGGAAGAAGATTATAGGGGCCATTGAAGTTTATATAAAAAAGTTTGACCACTAATAAACAAAACCCTCAATGCTTTGGTGCAGATCAGCCAGTTGCTGTGTCCTTTTAGAGCCCTTGTTGAACAAGACTACCATTAGTAGCTGCTGAACAACCGCATTTTAATCTTACACTAGTAACTGATGAAGATTCAGATGGTCAGAAACGAAAAATGAGAGCTGAGAGGATGTTAATGGGAACTCCGTTCTAATCCCCTTCCTCAGGAGAAAACAATGAGGACAAAGCCATTTTAAACACCACAGAGTACACTGCATGGCCAAAAGTTTGTAGACACTTCAAATGATCCCGTGGATACAGTAAAAGCCTCTAGTCTTTTGGCCCTATGTTGGAATGCTGTGAAGATTTGATTGCATTTAGCCATGGGAGTGTTAGTGAGGTCAGGTACTGATGGTGAATGATTAGTTTTCCACAGGTATACAGAAAACGTGCCATAACTAAACTGTCCTGTGATGCACAGAAGTTGTATCTAGTGTATCTCAGCCTGGCAACACAGTTTCTGACTCAGTTTTCTCAACACGGTTCACGGCTGGTCATCGTCCCAAAAACGTGTCCATGGAGTTGAACCAGCAGAAAATGTCTGTCAAAGCTGCTTTTGTTATCGTGGTCTTTTATTTATTTTTTATTTGAGGTTTTTAGCATTAAAACCCCCGACAGAACCCAAACAGTAGAGCTTATGGGCCTACTTTGTCGACTTCCTAGATATTAGTATTTATCTCAATTGTTGTTTTAATTTTATCCAAACAGTAAAAAAAAACAGATCCATCTGTTGTCATTGTAACATTTTTTGACCAATCAAAAAGCATCGATGCAGTCAGCACAGCTGCGGCCCACTGTTGCATTATTTGTAATAGAAAACATTTGCTCACTAAAGCTAAAGGCATTAAACATACAACATTTTGGACATTGTAGATTTATCACAGATGTTTACAGCAACTAACTCTGTAAAGAGTCCTGGCATAGAGCTGCTGCTGTTCACCATCTGACACACAGCCACTAGTTATACCATCTGACACACAGCCCCTGGTTATACCATCTGACACACAGCCCCTGGTTATACCATCTGACACACAGCCACTGGTTATACCATCTGACACACAGCCACTGGTTATACCATCTGACACACAGCCTCTGGTTATACCATCTGACACACAGCCACTGGTTATACTATCTGACAGACAGCCACTGGTTATATCATCTGACACACAGCCACTGGTTATACCATCTGACACACAGCCTCTGGTTATACCATCTGACACACAGTCACTGGTTATATAATCTGACACACAGCCACTGGTTATATATTCTGACACACAGTCACTGGTTATACCATCTGATACATAGCCACTGGTTATATATTCTGACACACAGTCACTGGTTATACCATCTGATACATAGCCACTGGTTATACCATCTGACACACAACTGCTGTTCATATTCAGCCAATGATCTATCTAGTATCTCCCGAAGATGCTTTGCCTGAATACGAGTAAACCACTGTAAATCAGAATTGTGATAGGTTGAATTATCTTTCTAATGGTGTTGGAGGTTAATCTGGTGGTTGGTGCAAGCACTGTCTTAGTTATATCCAGCTAAATATCATGGAGGAAAGAATTCTGATTCTGAATTCTGATTCTGAATCATTTTTACACTGGATGTTTCATGGATTTAACCCTATGATTTCTATTTAAAACCTAATAATGAAGTCAGATTGGTTCTAGAATGGTATATCAACAGAACTCTTACATCTACAAACATTTGTGAAATCACATGTACTCTTACATTAATGTAAGGCCCAAGCAGAATGCTTTCACTTACCATAGTAACCTGCATTGCACTTCGCCTCTGAAAGCTATTATGTATTTCAGTTTCCATTTTCAGATGGAATTAGGCCATTTTAATCCTGTATTTACAAAAAAATAATACATATAGATCTGAAACCAAATGAAACCTGATGCAGAATCAGCACACACTCTATTTAATTACATTTGCTTTACTATGGCAGGCAGTATAAGAGCTGTTTATAGTGTTCTTTTCATATCTTTTTCACTACATTACGGTCTTAGCTAGGATTTGCATATTCAAATGAGCTTAGGGTGGACTCTTACTGATATTAGTGTCTAAATCAGTTTGCAGAGCATCATAAATGTGGTTACATGTATTCAGTTTCATGCTTTACTCCATTACAAACTCCATTTTATGAGAAATTGATCTTTAGAATGATACAGTCATAAAAAATAAAGGCATTTTGGAGTGATGACATAAAATAACCAGTTTAGGACCCTTTATTCTTGATACTTATTGTACAATATATGGAAATGTCCCATGAAATACAACAAAATTACTAATGATTTCTTTCTACATACATTTTAAGATCATTTTTTGTCATCAGTTGTCAGTGCTTGGCAGGCCATCAGGGAATTTAGGCAAAGATCCAACCGAGACTTAGCCTGTTTTGGAATCTTTTCAAAGAAATAGGTGTGTTCAGTAATGGTCATAACTGAACGGAGGGCAAAAGTTATATATAATAGAGAACAGTGATCACGTCATCACAGTGTCATATATGATTACGTTACAGTAATAATACAAAACCATGCCCATCCAGCACAGATTTTTGGGGTTTGGGTTTAAGAGGTTAGAGACAATGTGTCATGGATATGTTGGCAAAAACATGTTTGGTCTGAAAGGGTTAACCCTTGAACCATTAGTTTTAGTGAAATCTCCCTGTGCAGGTTTTCCCCACCTACTTTGTTTTTAAAACTTAAAATAAAATAAATTTTATTTTTGTTCTCTATGGCCAATTCTGTGTGATGCCACTTTTAAAATAGTAGCAGTTACTATTGCATATTTTTTTAAATGCCAGTAACTTTGGTTCTATGTGACATAAAAACACCCAACAAAACTTATCATGAGGTCTGACACCTTGAACATTAACACAAACAGTGGGAACTTCCACCTATGGAGCTGTTTTACCGTATGATGATGATTTACCATTTGATCCTCTTCCGGGATGGACCCATGCTGCTTGTGGGTCTGGATGTGGGTCCATACTTAAGTTCCTCACTCTCATAACTAGAGACTAGGTTTACAACAGATACTGAATAATTCAGAGTAGATTCTGAATCCCGTACAGTAGATACTGAATCAGTTGGAGTACATACTAAATCAGTTTGAGTACATACTAAATCATTTGTAGTAGATACTGAATGATTCATAGCAGATATGGAATCATTTAGAGTAAATACTGAATCATTCAGAGTAGATATTGAATCATTCATAAGGGATACTTAAAAGTATATTGTACTTACTGAATAATTAATAGTGGTTACTTAATTCCTGGTGGATACTTAATAATACATTGGAAAAACTGAATAATTAATAGTGGTTACTGAATAATTCATAGTGGATACTGAACAATTCATAATAGATACTAAAGCGATCATAACTGATACTAAATAATTAATAGTGCGTATTCAATAATTAAGAGTGAATGCTCAATAATTCAAAGTGGACACAGAATAATTTATAGTGGTTATTGAATAAGGATTGTTGTTACTTGATCATTCTCATTAGGTCCTGAATAATAAATATCAGACACTGAATGGTTCATAATAGTTATTGAATAGTTTATGGCAGGCCCTGAATTCATAGAAGTTGCTCATAGAAGTTACAGAATAATTTATAGTAGTTCCTGAATGATTCATAATTGATACTAATAATAAGTAATGTAGGGAGCAGTTTCATGCCTGAGGCATGTTATCCACTACCACATCCATCCCATAAATGCCATTAACCCATTACATATCGAAAATATTACATTTCCTTTGCACCATTTGTTCCATAGCTTACATCACGAATACTAAATGATACGTTACGGTTAATATGTGAATGAATCTTACTGGAGGCCGAGTGGAGCCCTTGCTGTGAAAGTTGTGGAAAAGGGCTCGGTCGTAGTTCTTCCATCACCATTAGAGCTCCATCAGAGTAGCGATCGCTCCACCATTAGTGTTCATTTGGCCGAACCCAGGGGATGAGGCAGAGCACATCAGCCTGACCACCGCCATGATGAATGAGTGTGTTTCAGCGCCAGACACACACACACTACACTCTGATCACACACACATCACTCATGCTGCCATGGGGCCAGGGGTTACACGGGGCCAAAAGATGCTAAAATAAATGCTGACGCACTGAAAAACACATATGCACTGAATTTATTTGATTTTAATGTGTACATTGGCATGTAAAGTATATTACATAAGCTCAGTTAATGCCAAAAGTAATACAAAAAAGTCTGATCTGACTGTATTGTCATCTGTTACAGAGCATTTAAAAGTCGTGCATTTAAAATTCATTGTAAATTAACTGAGCTTATGTATGCTGGTCAAACTGTCTTCTCTTCATATTACTCTCTCTTCAAAGAGCCAGACTTCATTGTATTTTTAATGTAGTCGTAAGGCACAGCTTTCTGAAGGACTTTCAAAGACTCTCATTTTCAGTCCAGTCCCTGAACCTGACCAGGTTCAGAGGAATGTTTTTTGTTTGTTAAGACACACACCGACCTACGTATGAATCATTCAAGCAGAACAAATCTAACTTAAGTCCTGAACCAGTGAAGGAACAGGTGCAGATGGTTCCAGATGATCAGGTGGTGATCAGAATACTGGTGGTGCTGAATGCTGAGTTGTTGGAACTCCTTTATCTAGACTCCTTGTATCGTTAGGCTCTTTGCAGCCTGTCACCGTAAAACATTTGTTCCCATCTCTTTCGTCTAAATATGCCAAAGCTAAGACAGTTTGACAGACAGAAGAGAGTATTTTTGCACCAACAAGGTGATTCAAGAAATGAGAGGTGGCTCAAGACTTTCAGACATCACTGTACTTTTACTCTGTTTTATACATTTAAACTGTTTTACCTCCTGCATTCCAGGATAAATGATTACCCGATTACCATTCAGAGATTTGTTCTTGCTGCAAAGGTAAATGAACTACTATTTCTACCATTGTCCTCCAAACTTGCTAGAAGTTGCTAGAGGTGGATATGATGCAATTCCGGCCTGCTGCTAAAACCACTGTTCTTCTGGGCTCCTTTTGAAAGCAGGTTGGCGTCCGCAGAGTGGATGGCAGTGCTCAGCCTGTCCTCACCTTGACGCGGGACCCGCTCCAGTGTGTCTCCCCCCTCTGTGCTGTCGGCAGGCCTGTCAGCATCACTTAGAGTTGATTCTGGGCTAATTCCCCGCTTTGACACAGCCTTCATGCATTAATAAAGCCGAGGCATGCGCACTGGAACAAGACCCAGCCAGCTTGAAAGGGACCTCAACTCACCATGAGCACAGTCTCATTGTCTCAAGATCAGACTCAGAAAACTTTATTGAGGAAATTGCACACAGAGACACACAGACAAGGGCAATATAAAATATAAAATATAAAATCCAGTAAAACCTCTCAATGTGAAATGCAGTATAACAATTACACAAATGCTGGGTATTAATACTACAGATAAAAAACTTACAGTTAAGTGAATTGCCAATAGTAGTAATAGTAGTTAGGGGTCTGTTATTGTACATAATGGAGATCACTAATAGAGCCGTAATATTGATGTTGTAGAGATATTGCACATGGTAAAATTATTGCACATAATAATAAAGATGCTGCACATAATGAATATGATTTAAATCCAATAAGAAATTGCACCACACAGTAGCAGCAGGTTGTTGAACAGATTATTGTGTGGGTGTGTGACAGGGAGAGGAGTTATAGAGTCTGATGGGTGTCTGCGTGACAAGGGGAGGAGTTATAGTCTATTGGTGGTGGGAAGGAAGGAGGCAAAGGCAATTTTGATAACATTAATGACTGCATTTTTATTTTATAAATTTGATTTATAGGCCACAAGGTCACTTAAAATGGATTTAAATCAGGTTTAGAGATGACCACATAGAAACCTGACAAAAAAGGCACTTAAAATGCAAAAACTCACGTCAAGTCAAGTTTATTTATGCAATCTATTAGCATACACAAAGATCATTCAATGTACTTTACAGGAAGAGAATACAGTTATTAAGTAGAAGTAGAATAGTAGAAAGTAAAAAAATAATACAACACTTTGTGTTCCCCCTTTCTGGACACTTTATTAGAAACAACAACCCTCTGATTGCACACACTAGACACTTTATTAGAAGCACACCTTGTCCTTCCACTCATTGGTCAGTAAGAAGATTGAAAGAGTCTTAAACTATACCATGAGGTGCTCAGAAATTAAAATCCCACTATATTTTGAATGAAAAAGTGAACTGAATGAAATGAGACCAGTTGCAGGAAAAGAAAGGGCTTGGAAGGTGGAGAAAAGTCAGCCAAGAGCCACAAAAGAGAGAACGGAGACGGTGATCCAGCATGGAGAAGGCAGGACCACACCCACGGAGAATAAACACTCATCAAACACTGCTCTCTCAGTGGCTACACAGCAGTAAAAAGAAAAACAAGAATCTCCTACCGAGAGGAAGAAGAGCAACAATCTCAGGATTTTTTTGCGCCAAAAGCGTTGCCTAGCAACCCTCTTCTCTGTCTGGTTTTAGCTCTGTCCCATTTGCAAAGGACTGTGCCAGGCTTGTGAACTTCCACCGCCTCGCTCGTACACTCAGAGCCGCAACCCACACGAAAACACAAAACACTAACAGTCACACCGACCCAGACAGTCACCTCAGCACACGGCTTCCAGATCCAACTGGAGAAGAACTCACGCTTGCATCATGTTTGCATCTAATAATCAACTCTTGGAATCACTGTTTTCCTTAATGACTTGTTTTGGTGCAGATACAAGTATCAAACGATGCCACCACTCTGCAGTGTCTCATTTAAAGAGTGGTGATCAAACTTTGTGCTTCCCCTCACTGGCCACTTCATTAGTAACAGGCACCATGTGCTTCCACTCACTGGCCACTTTCTTGGAAACACACACCCTGTGCTTCCACACACTGGCCACTTTATTGGAAACCCCAACATTGTGCTTCCACAAACTAGCCACTTTATTAGAAACACCTACCTTTTAATTCCACTATATGTGTGTACAGTTACAGACTGTGTCCCACCTGTTGGTGAACAGTTTGTTGCACCCACTTTATTAGAAACTCCTCGCTTGTACCCCACACAACATTAACAGTCACTTTGACCTAGACAGACACCTCAGCACACAGCTTCCAGATCCAGCTGGAGAAGAACCCCCGCTCGCATCTACTAACCAAACGCTTGGAATCACTGTTTTCCTTCATGACATGTTTTGGTGCGCATGAAGGTATCTAATGATTGCAATGCGCTGCTACTATTCTGCAGCATCACAGGTTAAAGATAATTACTAGGAGGCTGTGAATAGAAATGAAGAGATGTTACATTAATGAATGGAGCTGTAGATGACTCAGAAAAAAGCGATAATAAGACTTTCTGCTTTCTCTCTCTAGCCACTTTATTAAAAACACCTACACTGTGCTTCCACACTCTGGCCACTTTACTGAAAACACCCCCTTTGAACTTCCACGCACTGGCCATTTTATTAGAAACACCAAACTTTTCATTTCACTGTAGGCCTTCTGTTGCTGCAGTTTCTCAGTCTTCCCGCTCCCCCCAAAGGTCCTCATCACTGGTCAGTTTATGTCCCCATGTGTCCGAACAAACATCACTGCAATCAAATATCTCCAGCTAGGAGCATCCCTGTTTTCAGAAACTGGTTACTGATGAAGGGCGAGAAGTTGGCTAACAAACTGGGCTAAAACTACAGTCTAATTGTACACCGGAGGGTGGAGCTATAAGGAAAAGTCTTGAACCTTCCTATTTTGCTTCCAAAGATCCAGACTTTCTTGCATTTTTAATGTTGTTGTGAGGAACAGTTCTCCAGGCTTCCTGAAGGACTTTCAAAGACTCTCATTTTCAGTCCAGTCCCTGAACCTGACTGGTTTCAGAGGAATGTTTTTTGTGTTTTACACACAGTGACCTACGTAGGAATCATTCAAACAAAAAAAGAGCATCTAACTTAAGGCCTGAAACAGTGAAGAAATGCAGATGATTCCAGATGATCAGGCGGTGATCAGTATACTGGTGGTGCGGCACTTTGTATAAGTAAAACATTTGTTCCCACTTCTTTCATTTAGTCTACTCAATATGTCAAAGACAAGAGAGTTTGACTGGCATAAAATATATTTGTGCACAAACAAGGTGATGTAAATATATATGCACTCTCAATAAGAGAATTACAGAACACATTTCATGCCATACATAAAGGCTTTAGTAAAAAATAAAAGGACAGATAAAGAACGTTCGCTCTTCCATGTTTTCTTCTTCATAACGTGTTCAAAGTGCACCAGAAGCCACACCCTGTATCCGCACAGGCAGGATATGAAAAGAAAATGCTTCTCAGTTCAACATAATAGAATGGGTCTGTAATTGTGTTAAGGCCAGTAATGCTGAAATCTGATAGAGAGCACTATAATCACTCCTCATTTTCATCTTCTCCTCATCTCTGCTGGAGACGCAGGCAGCTTCAGCAGGACCGTGTTACACAGCAGCACAGTGGCCCCCAAATAAAGAGATTCTGCATGATAATCTTTTAATCACATCTTTTAAAGAATGGCGGGTCAGAGTGGTGATTATGGCACTGTTAGTCCCTTCGTGTCATGACTTTGTGAAAGAAATGAAAGTGTTATAACAGTTACGGACTGTGTTACAGTGGTATTGCCTGCATTACAGAGGTATGTGGTTCAAAATAACATTTTCATCCTTCAGTGAGAAAACAAAGCATGTTTTTCTGCTCTCTGACGATGTTCTCACAGCTTCATGATGGTCCTCATTAACGAGTATTTTCACAGTCAAGCATGAGTCTGTGTGCTGTGGTTTATGTCTGTAGTTTTTCCTTCCTTTGTTTATTGTAAAAAGGTCTGGTTGTTTCAGCTCTGTGCTCAATGTGTGAGACTTTTGATGTGTGCCTGAAAGACATGAAGGAACAGACAGAGGCAGCCCTGAGGTACAGGGAAGAGTGAAAGGGGTGTGAAAACTTTGTCAGAGGAGAGAAAGAGGATAAAGTTTATAGAACTATCTATCTATCTATCTATCTATCTATCTATCTATCTATCTGTCTAATTTCTCATTCTTTATTTTATTTTTGTTGGAAGTTTGTGCTCCTCTGTTGTTTCAGTAATTCAGAGACTGCCTTGGGGTCAAACTATAAGTGGGTGATTAATTCCAACTCTAAAACAGTTTGTGTTTTTGTGATTTTTGGCTGTAGGAGTGGAGATTCAAGTTTTCCTCGATGCAAATACAAAAAAAACAAACAGCATGATTGTGTTCCTTTGTATCCGAGAATCAAGCTTTTGGGAGCAGCTTGTCTTCGCATTACAGCCCAATAAATAAAACATCTCCTGTCCATTTCTGTAGCAGCAATGAAGTACAGTGCACTTAGAGTGACGTCTGAAAGACGAAGAGCATTTCAGACTGAGCTTAAACCAGCAGTGAAGCATTTAAAGTTTGTAATTTGATCAGGTTGTGCTTCATTAGTGTACAAAGCTAATAGAACATGCATCAAATAGCATGATGCTAACTATATAAATCATCAAATATTGTGTGGAGGCTTTAAGTAGTGTCTTACGTAGTTCTTGTGTTTTGAATAGCTTATATAGTTTCTGACATTGTGTGACACAGTGACGTCTATGAAAATGTACTAATGTGCATTGGCACAGCTAAAAAAACCAGTAGACGTTGTTGTGAAGGCTGAATGTTGTCCAGAAACCTGTTTTCTTGTCTATGTTGTTTACATTCTCCATGTGCCTTTGTTTACCTGATTCAAGTCTATTGTTTTGGTCTTAGCCCTGCCCTTAGCCCCGCCACCTTGTTTTCCTGTTCACCTGTGTCTTGTTCTTGCATCATCCCCTGCCCAGGTGTTTTCCATATATTTGTGTATATTTGTGCACTGAACCTTTTGGATACTTTTATTACATACATTACTGTGCCTTTAAGATTGATAGGTGTAAATTGCCACTGATTTGCTTCCTTATTTGAAAAAGCAGTTCCAGCTTAAACGCTCCTTATGTATGTATACATGCAATACTATGCAAGTCTTAAACCTCCCCTTATTTCTTTATTATCTTTATTTTGCCTCCAAGTATATATATATATATATGTGCAGTGTTGTACCTGAACGCATTTAATGAACGGCGTTCATTGAACATGTTTCTATTTTTTGTGAACGCTGAACTGAACGAGTCGGTTTACAAATTATGAACGTAGCCGTGAGTGACGTTCACTCTCGCGAGACTGAACGCAGTTCACCTTCTACGTTCGCAGGATAGTGATGAAAAGTTCGGCTCTTTTCAGAGAGCCAGCTCTTGTGGCACAGCTCCCAAAGAAGCTCTTCATTTATTATCATCATCAGTAGCCTCATATTTTAGCCCAACTTGGCAAATATGAATGTTTTGTGTGTTGATAAAAAGTGGGGATTGGCTCTCACTCGAAGAGAGTCGGCTCTTCTGATTCACTACAAAGATTCGACTCTTAGTAGCAGACGAACACGGTGCTGCAAGTCCAGACGCCTCGGCAGAAATACACATGGGAAATAAGCTTATTAAAGGAGGATATTGATGTTTAGTACAGCTAAATACTGGACGTTTGAGTTTTAGAGCTGTACATTTTCACTAGTTTGATCAGGTTTTAAAAAACGTTAAAAAAAATGTAAAAAACAAAAAACGTGAACGAGTTTATTTTTTGAGCTGTGAACTTATTTCAAATTTTAAAAAAAAGAACTATGAATGAGAACTAGTTCATTTTTATTTGAATGAACTGTATTTTGAACAAAATCAGTAAACTTCTCCATTTCCACATATGGATTGTGAGGATTTGGCAATCAACAGCATGTTATTAAACAGTGTCCTATCTTAAAGCCTTTTACTTTTACAAAAATTGGATTTTCCAATATAGAGGTCCCATAAAAACACACAGAAGGCTCTCAGCAGTCTGCAGCAGTTGTTTCTTTCTCCAGTAGACTTTGGACCACCTCGTGATTTGTTTTGCCACGTTTCAATCTGTGGAAGTGTTTCATTTACGCCTGTGTAGAGTTGTTTATAGAACCAGCACCAGGATACCTTCTCCAGTCCATGTGCTGCTTCACCATATCTCTGTCCAGGCCAAGAAAAAAACCAGCACATCGGTGTGAATGGGGAAATGAACTGAACAGGCTTTAGCCTTTTTACAGGATTTATTAAGAGAGAAGCATAAGCTGCATGACACATAACTCTGCTGGGACTGCAGACATCCATTAAGACATGTTAGAGTGAGTTAGTATGGCTTTAATGCAGAACAGGTAGCTTTTTTAATTAAACATGTTGGAAGTTTTGGGCATATTTATTGCAGCAGCTGGCAGTGGAGCAGTGAGCCGTCCCGTCTGTGGTCAGCACATTATAATAAAAGATTAAAGGGATGAATGTGAGCCCTGAGTAAATTCAGGCTGCTGCTTTACCTCAGGAAAGGGAAATAGCGTTTTTTTTGCATTAATAACATTTTCAAATCCTCAGTAATTGGAGCTTTCCATGGTCAAAACAAAACGTGTTTATCCGTTACATTTTCTGCATGTTTATGCACGACTAGATGACTAATGTATCTGACAAAATGTGGAACCTTTTGTAATAGATTATAAATTATGTATCTAAATAAAGAATTCAAATGTGTGTTCAGCTCTTCGCAGTGACGGGATCCTCTGGGATGGTGAGAGAATGAACTTTTAAAGTAAGAGTGTTTTGGAGTTCTATTTTACAACAGCCAAATTTTCAGTCTCCTGTTACCTTATCTATCTATCTATCTATCTATCTATCTATCTATCTATCTATCTATCTATCAAAAGGTTGTGGCTTTGAATCCCAGGACTGCCAGTGGCATCACTGAGGCATGCTTGAGCAAGATGTGGTCCCGACACACTGCTCCCCACTGCTCCCGCTATGTCACCGGCTACCCACTGCTTCCCTTGGTGAATGGGTTAAATGCAGAGAACAATTCCACACTGTGTGCTGTGCTGTGGTGTGTTCACGTCTAACTATATAAGGCCACTTTACTTTATCTTTCTGTCCACCTATCCATCTCTGAAGATGATAAAGCAGCGAACTGTTTTTTTACATTTGATTTCAGCTTTGCTCCAAGTCGATGCTAGTGCTTAAACTCTCTCATTATTCTTTTCTGTTTACTGATTTCGGTGGAACTCTTTGAGCTTTGGGACCTGCCCTGTGTTTAGCCTCCTTCTGGCTTGTTATGCTGTGCTAGCGGTGCTGCTAAAAGCTCCTGTAGACTCAGCCTTGGAGGCCCTATCTGCTCCAAACTCCAGGACTGGGAGTAAAAGGTTCATACAGCTGAAAAAATGCTTGCAGTCTGTCAGTAGTCTGTCCTGTCAGCTGCTACACTTAAGGCAAACGAGCTTTTGGTCAAAAATAGAAATCCTTAAGAGGATATTTTTACATGAGGCTCTGCTTCTTGTAGCCGAAGGCAGTCAGAGAGCGATGAGGCTAAATAAAAAACCTCCTCCACTCAAACAGCACAGAACGAGCAAGGCTGAACACCTACATGGCCTGTCAAAAGTTTGGGGACTCCTCTGGGTATATTTAGCTTGTTAAACTATTGAAAACCTACAGAGAAGAATTGATCGTTTATATTAAAAACATTTTACATGTCTCCAAACTTTTGGCGGACAGTGTATTTCTATGATAACCCAGTTCTGCTCTCGAGGCCTCTGAAGGCCTGCTTGAGTTGATTAATCAGAAATGAAGCGACAGGGGAGCGGCGGGAGACTCTAATTGAAGCTGAACTGCACCTCGGCTCTGTAATGAAAGAACACGATGAGTTAATATCATTAAAGCTGTACAAGGTGTGATAAGCCTTACGCCAGTCTCGATCACATGCAGTAAAAAAACTGTGATGTAGCCGAGCTACCAAACGTGTGTGTGTGTGTGTCCGCATGTATGTGTGTTTATGTGTGTTTTCATATATTTTGCAAGACAAAAATAAGATTTTAACTGAAAACAGAAGGACACATGAATAAAGGACATGGTCACCTAAAGACTTCTCATTTTATAAAGTGATTTTTATAAAAATATATTTTTTCAATGAACAAAATGATATAATAAAGTCAATAATAGAGTTGGATGAGGTTTAAAAATTATTGTTTATTATTACTTTCCAACATACAAATATTACACATACATATTTTTTAATTTTTTATTAATTTATTTTTTCACAAAACACTCATTGTGACTGAATGTTACGTCTGGTGCGTCTCAGTCGCGACCAAGGAGCCCGTCATCTGAGTATTAGAGGGAATGTGGCTCGGGGCACAGGTAAGTGACGTCAGGGTTTGTTGTGTGTGTGTGGTTAGGTGTCTAGCAACCCAGGTGCAAGCACTAATAGCTAAGCAGGGTTGCGAGGCACTTAACGACGCATCCACTTGTCATGTGTTTGTGTAGAACAATGAATTGTGAGTCTGCGTATTGTGAGTGGGTGTCTGTGTGTAGGTGTAGGTTTATAAGCACTAGTCGAACCTAAGCGGGTGTGGGATCACCAACATTCCTCCTGTGTGTCTTCAGGGTTGAAAAAGGAGATATAACTGAGAAACCTCAGTTGAAACTTCATCTGTGTGCTCATCCATTTCCCTGAAGGCACCATGACACTGAGATGGCAGAACTTTTACATTTGCCACATGCTACGTAAAATTGTGTGTGTTTATGTGTGCGTGTGTGTGTGTGTTTGTATGTATGATCTCGTACCTGCCCCCAGCTTTCTTGCCCAGATTTAAGCAGCAGCGCATCTTTAATTCATCAGTGCTGCACTTCAGATTAGACTATTTTAAAGTGGGATGCTCTTAAGAGTTAGAGCGCATAATGAATTGGAAACGCATCTGGGTGGATGCTGAGAGGTGGAGGGAGCAATGATGGAGGAGAAGAACAGGCAGGAGAAGCTTCCGCCTCATACGATTATCACTTAATGCCAGAGTTAATAGTGTTTACGGTAAGAGGCAGGCATCCCTATCGCTAAATTGGCATGGCTGACCTTTCCCACAATGAACTCACTCTTCTTCTCTCAGAAAAGTCCCTGTTCGGTTATTCCAACTTTTTAAAAAAATAAAGAAAGCTCAACTTATTTTTTTAAGAAAATGCTCAGATGCTATTTGTTGTATCCCAGATATCTCTAGTGATAAGAATTCTGACTGGCATCTCACTGAGATTAGTGGAGAAATGGTGTGCAAACTGTAGATTATAATTAATCCAGACTACACCAGAAAAGGAGATATTTAAAATATGACTTGAATTATTATTGACTTGTTTTGTTGGGGGGAGGAAAGTATAATTTTTTACAAAATTTCTTTGCACTGCAAAACTAAAAAAGTCAAAAGGGCACAATGGAACTGAGCAACACGCACAGAGAACTCATGCATAACTGTAAATAAATATGGATAAATGGTGGAGCAAAACGAAACTTCTTTTTGGTCCCTTCTGCTGGCATCAATTCAATATTTGAACGTTTCTTAAATCATGTCTTTTACTAGCAGTAGGAAAAGCGAGTGGAGTTTATTTTACAGGCTGTGCAGTTTACGGTAAGCAGGATAACCTGATGGTAGTAAGTTAAAGCTTAATAAATTAGTGGGTTAATTACTTTCCATCCATTTATATAATTTAAACCACTTATTCTAACCAGGGTCACCTATCCCAGCGGTCAAAGGGTAGAAAGAGGAGGCATCAGATCATCAGATCACTTGACACACATCAGTTTGTGTGTCAAGTTAGCAGTGTTGGGCAAGTTACTTCAAAACTGTAATGCGTTATTTATTACTCGTTACTGTCATTTAAGCAATTCTTACATTACAATATTACTGTATTTTATTTAAAAAAAAAACTACTATTGCATTACTTTTAAGTTACTCTCACCAAAATAACTGGAAATATGGATATGGCAATTTAAATGTAGCTCATGATGCTCAATTAGCTCATTACACAGCCAGTGGAAGGTGATGTGGTATCTGACTGACTCCTCTGCTGATCTTGCAGTGATTTTGGCGAATTTGTATTGTAGCCTCTGCAGTAATGTTGTTTAGTGTTAGGTGTTTGTTAGTTGAAACATGTTAGAGCAGGTTGGGGGCGGGGTGTGTGTGTGACGCAATGAAAGCGTGTGTGTGTGTGGGGGGGGGGTGGCTGAGGGAGAGAGTGAGTATGAGAGAATGAAACTACACTGTGTATCATGTTTTACAGTGTGACAGTAACTAATGTAGAATGATTTTAATACAGTAGGAATCTGCAGTGCATAATATTTACAGTCTGACTGCAATAATTGCGGTGTGTTTTTAATCTAGTATGAATCTGCAGTGTGTGTAGTTTTAACAGTCTGACAGGAATAATTGTGAAGTGACTTAATCCAGTCTGAATCAGCAGTATGTGGTTTTACCAATCTAACATTCATAATTGTGGAGTGATTTTATTCCAGTGTGAATCTGTAGTATTTTGCTTTACTAGTCTAACAGAAATAATTGTGGGATGCTTTTATTCTAATATAAATCTGCAGTGTGTGTGTAAGGCTTGGCCCTGGATCGAAGTTAGAGTCAGGGACTAAGAGACAACCCTCTTCAGAGACCCACTCTGGAGTTTCGCACAAACCCTTAGCAAGGAGATCAGGATCGCCTGAATTGTAGGCCAAGGAGTACATATAGACCAAAGAGACCGTCCACCAGTGCGAAGTATACTAACCCCTGCCTGGTTACCGAGCATTCTCTCATTAAACTTTCCTGTGTTTCTTTGCTGTGTTTTCTCTGACCCCTGTTCTGGATTTAATATTTCTCTTTTGTCTCTTTGACTTGTTCTTGTTGCCTTTTGACTGCATTCACTGGTTTTCGGTCTCTTTGCTACATTTGGATATTGCTTCTTCTCTTTGCGAACTTTGTTATTTATTAAAACTCTACTCCTTGTACTCTGCGATTAGGTTCATATCTATGCAAGCCCGTTTCTGCCAAAAAATATTATTTAGAATTTAAGTCAAAATAATGACTTACTATGTTGAAATGTTGAGATATTAAGTCGAAATTTTGAGATGACTATGTTCGAAATTCTGAGATAACTAAGTCGAAATTTTGAGTTAAGTCAAAATGTAAGATATTAAGTCGAAATTTGGAAATATTAAGTCGACATTTTGAGATACTAAGTCATTATTTAGAGATAATGAAGTCATTATTTTGACATAAATTACATATTTTTTTATCAAGCTAGCGGAAATGGGCTTCCATAGATATCTGTGCTTGTTACAGTGTGCAGTGTTTTACAGCATGATAGTAAAAATTGTAGACTGATTTTAATTTAAATTTTGTAGTGGGTGTAGTTTATATAGTCTGACTGCAATAATTGTGTGAATTGTTTTGAATCCAGTATGAATCTGCAGTGCATTGTCTGACAGCCATATTTGTGGAGGGACTTTTATGGAAGTAAATTAGTGACAAAAGTATTTGAATTTTAAAAAACACATTGAATTTTTGCAGTCTGAAATTCAGTC
>JBBPCY010000035.1:631113-644064 GCA_037974405.1 Brachyalestes nurse | reverse complement strand
CTACTAAAATGGACAAAAGGTTCTAATGTGGGGTGCCAAATGAATTAAGAATCAAAGTTTTTAAAGTCGGTGGTAAAGCCTGGATTTGGTCTGTACTTTTTTTTTGTTAACAGCGTGTCTGAAACACTCAAGGCAGTTTGAGGCAAGTTAGACACGATTCTCGCGCAGTTCTGGTTCGGGAGTGAATATCCATCACCAAACATTTCCTGCCTGATTAACTACACATGGAATAAGTGGAAAATTCTGCAAATTGGATTTTTCACTTTAAGACAGCAGGGTCAGTGGGTTCAGCAGTGCAATCAATGAGAAATTCACTCACTCAAGAGTGGCTAGTTCCAACACCACCAACCTAAATGAACTTTTCAGCTTAATTCAGCAGGCTGGAATATGGAAACGAGCCAGTTGATGGCAGGACCCAAGTTAAAAGGACTTATTTTTTATATACATATTATTTCTTTTATTTTTTTTTAACATATATATAACAACACTTATGGAAGAAAAGGAGAACAAAGCACATGAACTTAATATACTTCGGGAGTGTTAAGGTGTGCACAAATGAACGAATGAATGAAAAGTAAGCCAGAATAAGATATATACATGCAGCAAGTTCATTTGTTCACTATCCCCACAAAATCTCTTTTAAAGGTCCTGTTTAAACTGCCTCAGATACTCACGGGTGGGGAAGATGTTCTGCAGGATTCCGTTGTCCACGGTGTGCAGATCCTTTACGTTGAAGGAGGGGAAAGGGAGTGAACGGTGAAACTTCCTGGGGAAAAGACTGACCCACGTATCATCTCCCATGAAGACCACCCGCTTACCTTCATACAGGACGAGAAAAGAGAGAATCATCAGCCTGAGTGTGTACACAGTTAAGGTGGGACGCGGAAGTTCGTGGCTTCAGTCATTCGCTGATTTTTTTCTTAGAACTTATCTAATAATTGTTCACGGAAACCGCATTTTTTTTTGCGGCAATATATAATGTATTTTAGTGCTAAATTATTAAGAAAATATAATTTTGTAATATAAAAATGAACAAATCCAGCTACATTTCCATATAAAATATAACTCGGTAACATCTGTATTTTACATTCTAGCACTGTGGGAGACGGCAGTTCAGTGAACACTGTGCAGTACGTCTACAGGTTTACCTTTGCTATTTTAAGGGTAATGTATTAAGCTGAGTTTAAAATGAAATGAAAGTGTTTTGGGAGCCTATTTGAGGGCATATTTAGGTATTACATTATAAAAATAGGCCTTTTGGAACTAATAAGTCTTCTTTAATGGAACTCCAATTGATAAGTGGTACTGGAGTCAATAAAATTAAAATGATATCAAAATAATACAGACCCTCTACCCCTTTGGATGACCGAATTCATGACCCCCCCTTCACCCACTCACCCGCCTGGCCCAGCTGGTGGACGAGGTTGTCCTCCAGGATGGCGCTGGAGGCAAAGTTGTTTCCCACGTCGATGAAGGTGGGCAGGGAGCCAGTGGTGAAGCCTTTAATCCTCTGCATGGTGGTGGTGGGGGGGTCGGCCCTGAAGGTGTACAGCCTGGTCTGCGCGGGCCGAGTCGAGGCCATCTCGTCCAGGATGGGCAGCTTGTTCTGGAAGGCTCTGGGGGAGACATTCTCCGGGTCGTAACGAGTGAAGTCGGCCTTCAGGGCGTCGATAATGAGGACCACGGCTCTCCGGAACCGTGGCTCCTTCAGGCAGAAATCTCCCTTCACATCGACCCCCGGGGGCAGGACGTCCGCACAGGTGCTGGTCCTGTTCACCTCCAGCCGCACCAGCAGGAAACCGCCCACAAACAGGAAGATGCCCGTGTAGAAAACAGAGCAGATCCACAGGAGGAGGAGCAGGACCGGCAGCCTCTTCATCCTGCAGAGGAGGTTAAAGAGAATGAACGAACAGATGGCTGTAAGGCAAAGGTGAAATAATAGACAAAATATTAGTATTGCGATATCACAACTAAATATTGCTTCTGCATGAATGTGAATTCATGTATTTAAGGGCCCATGTCATTTCTTTTTATGGGGTTTAAAAAGGCTTTGTATATATTGTTAAAATGTCAAAACGTATGTTCACTCCAAATACATACAGTCCATACATTGAAAGTTAGCTTTCATATTAGTTTTTGTGATGTCACAACCAATATATTTGCAGCCTAAACTTCTGCAGCCTACAGCAGTTTAGCCCCGCTTGTTCATGCTGAAGTATTAAGGAGTGTTTCAGCCCTGTGTTGCCTTTTGAATGAACTGCAATAGAGGCCAGCCAATCAGAAATGAGATCATTTGCTTATGTCAGTCTTACAGGCACAGTAACAATCAACCTGTATTATCGGAATGTATTAAGGTGAACGATGAAGATGGAAATAATGAGTGTGCTAATTGTCAGAACAGGCACAAGTTTGGCCCAGTAAACATTCATTCATTAAACTTGGTGCAGTTTAATCCCAGCCCTTTCCCTCCCTCCTGTTCTTTATCTCTCTTTCTATGTCTCTTTCAATCTTGCCCCCTTCCTCTGTCTCTCAACGTCTCTCCCACTCTCTCTCCATCTCGTCCTTTCCTTTCCATTCTCCCTCCACCTCTCTATCTCTCCCCATTCTGTCTCTCTCTTCCTATCTATCTTTTCCCCTTTTTATCCCTCTCTCAACATCTATCACTAAGTTACCCATTTTCCTCTCTGTATCTCTCTCCCTCTTTCGGTGTCTCTCTCCATCTCCTTCTCTTTATGTCTCCCCTTCTGTATCCCCCTTTCTCGCTCAATCTCTAACCTCTTTCTCTCTCCCTCTTTCTGTGTATATCTCTCTGTCTGTCTCTCCATCTCTTTCTTTCTGTCTCTCTGTGTTATACTGACCTTGCTCAGTTCTGTTTGTCCTCCCTCTCCTCCCTCTCTCTCTGTGTGTTTCTCTCAGTCTGTGTCAGGTTTCTCTCTCTCCTCTCACAGAGTGGAGGTTCTGAGGATCATGAGTCTCTGTGCTGGTGTGTATCTGTGCCCCTGTCTGAGCCGGTTTAATTTCAGACTGCTCTCAGCTTGGATTCCCTCTCAGCCGCCATGCGCCCTCTGCCTCCGAGGAACCTTCTGTCAAAATAAAAGTCTCCTTTAAGGGCCGCGTAATTATGTCCTTTTTTGTTCCCCAGTAAGTCTCCTATTCAGAATATACGTTTACATATATCCATCTATCTCTCTACATATGACTTTTATTGTGTAGACATTATACACATTATATATGAGGACTACAAAAGAGGACTATATATATATATATATATATTCTGAATATTTTTACTGGTGTTCAGCAGAAACCTCACCGCTATCACAATAAGAGTCCCATTTCATTTTACTTTTCAAAACAAATTTACTCAATTTAATTGATCACAAATTATGAACATTATTTATATTTTTATTACTACCAAAGTTTTATTACTATGGTAAGAAACCAGAAAATAGCCAGTAAACACCCTGAAATGAGTGTTTATAATAATGTGTGTATATGTAGTGTAAGAATAACTCAAATGGGGCACTTCTTTCTTCTGCATTTTGTTCTACCACCTTAGCTCAAAGACCACTTCACTAGTACTTGTGTCTGATAACCCTGCTTTAAAGCACTGTTTTCCAAACCAGGTTCTTTAGGCACACTGGAATTTGCCATTCAGGGATTGAACTGAGAATGCATGGTAAATTCCAATGCACTGTCTGGAATTAGAATTGGAATTAGAAATAAAACTACATGCAGCTCTAGGGAAGTGGAATTAGAATTAGAATGGAAATAGAATTGGAATTAGAAATGGAATTGGAATTAGAACTGGAATTACAAATGAATGAATCTTAACATAAGTGGAACTGGAATTGAATTGAAATGTCGGGAAACAGAATTGTATTCAAATAAATTCAACAAAATTCCTCTTCCTCAGAATTTGACTTGATCCACAGTACATTCATTATTATAAATCACATCAATACTGAAGAATGTATGTTCTTTACATTAAACATGCTAATTTCACAAATCACTGTCATAAAAAAAATAAAGTATGAACTTTGATAGTCTCGTATGCATGTGTCCTTCTGTATCCCTGATTTAGACTGAAACAGCATTTCCCAGAGTTCCATGCAAGGTGGTGTTCCTGACCTCTAAGAATAAATGTCAGGATACACGCGGTAAACTGGTCGAAATATACTGTTTTTTTACAGTGCAATCCGATACTTCTGGCCAGTGTCAGTCATCACTGATTAATTGTTAATGTACAGTTCTTTTATTTACTATTCACTTATGTTCCATCAGCTGTTTTTCACGCATTACTTGATATTTGCAAGGTTCAATGGGTAACTAAAGTTCCAATGTATGTCACTACTTATTTTACCTAATTTTGCACACAAGCCTCTGCTGCTAGAATACAGTACCTGTCAAAATACTGTATTAATTCAGGCTGTCGCTATCGTCGACGCACCAAATGTTGTCTGGTCCAGTTGTATTGTTGCTCTTGTGTTTTTCTTGCACACTCATTGTCCTGTCTGCACTCGCGGTCTTGTGTTTTGTTCTGTTGTGTTCGTGTTGCACCATGGTCCTGGAGACACGTTGTTTCGTTTCGCTGTGTATTGTGTGTATATGTTCGAAATGACAAGAAAACCTTGACTACTCGTAATCCCGAGTACTTGCTCAGAAACAGTAATACAAGGAATTTGGCAGAATTTCACTGAATTGAATTCCACTTTCTGACATTCCAGTTCAATTCCAATAGTTTCCTGAGGTGATTGTTGAATTCCATTTTTTTTTGTTTGAACTGGAATTGTTGAGTTCAGCCCTGAACTGACCCCAACCCTGCTGCCCTGTACATTTGGATTAAGTGAAGAAGTTAAGAAACTCACACTTGCAGGACTGGGATCAGGGCTCGGAAACACTGATTTTAAACAACCTCTTTATTTTACCTACAGAATTAGGGCTTCACAATATGGGCAGCATATCAGCACTGCCGTTTCACAGCTACATATTGTGATTGTGATGTCTTTAAAAGGTATTAAAGGGCTCATATCACTTATATGGCAAGTCCCTATATGGAAAATTAGCTACAAATAAGCTGCCTGTTTTCAAATTCTAGTTTTTGTAATGTCATAAAACCAACACATTTAAATACATATCGCCTTGTTCTTGCTACAGCAGTTAAACACTGCCCATTAACACACTGATTCGCCGACACCTTTACTGGTTGAAAATTAGACTTTTGTTGGATTGCATAAAGACCTTGAATCATCCGAACACTCAGTAACTCACCTGGTGATTGGATGCCCGGTCAGAAACACTGTGACTGGTTAGAGGCTCATTTGCATATTGCAACCATCTATAATGTCAGTATTTCAATCACAATTAGATGCTATATTGTGCAGCACTGTAAGAAAAAAAGTTTTTAAGTGAGAAGCCTGAACCTGCAGCAAATGATGCATACAGGCCTCATTTGTAGGCCATAAATGCTTTTGAGTAACTGACCACTGCATTTTGGTGAAAATGAATATAGGTCAGTGGAACTCACACCCAAACCACTGTGTCTGGAAAAAACATGGTCTAAACACAAACTTTTTTTCCACAACTGAGAATGTACGTTAATACATATTTTATAGAACTGGTGGGGAAACAGTAGAAAAAATGATTTACAGATAATTGCTTAGTGTAAATATGTATTTTTCTAATTTCTGACAAATGAGAGATTAAAGAAGGGTAAACCATCCTAACATAAAATCATACAAAAAAACGGCTCACACACAGAAAAGAGGTTAACATCCCTAACCAGCCACTTTAAACATTTTCTTCTTCCTCCTACTTCTCTTTTCTGCTGTCTCCAGCATTAAGGATGTAGGATCTCCTCATGGGTGTTCGTCAGGTTCTGGATCAGAGGTTGGTGTGTGGCTTAAATCACTGAGTTAGAACAAATCATCTAAAGGCTGGAGCTCGTCTAAGGTGCTGGAGGTTCAGGCACTGCTTTCTCCTCTAGGTGATCTTCTCCCGTTACAGGGGCCAAGCTTTCCACTGGCTTTGGAGTTTGTGTCTTTGATAAACTTCCATAAATAGCCATGGCCTGGTGAAGAAAAAGAAGGAGAAAAGCATGAGCTCAAGAGGTACACTTATTTCCTTGACTGATTACATTAGTGGTCACCAGGTTTGAAAGTAGCCAATCCGAGAATGTTATTTATTTCTCCTTGCTGCTGATTGGCTGCTGCTCTGTGACGCATCTCTGGCAGCTGCAGTCCAGAATTCCCGCATCAGAACAGTTTCCCCTGTGGAGCGTCTCGAGTGTTTCTCTGAGTGTTCTCGTGTTTTTGGGGTTTTTTTTTCTTAAAGCTTAGTATTTTTATGCCTGTAAATTCCTTTAATTTAGTACTGTATTGACCTGCTTATACCAAAGAAAACGACAGCACATACCAAAGAAAACGCCCGTGCATGAATTACAGTGCTGTCTATACATCGGTAACCTCTTTACATTCTGGCACTGCGGGAGTTCAGTGTAAACTGTACAGTATGGATACAGGTTTACCATTACATTTTCTTTAAGGGTAATACATTAAGCGGAGTTTAAAATGAAATTAGTGTTTTGGGAGCATATTTGGGGCCATATTTAGGGTTTCCGCTATAAATATAGACCAGAATATGTTTTGTAATAAGGTAATGATGGACTGTTGTTTCTTTTTACTTAGTTAAGTGCCATAACGTGGGGTAGGACCGCAATCGAATATTACTAACTGTGTACCAACCCTATGATCCCAATCACATTACGAAGGCAAGAAATTCCACTAATGAATTTTTGACAAAGAACACCTGTTAATTAAACACCATTCCAGGTCGATTCCTCATGAATCTGATTTAAAAAAAACGTCAAAAGTGTGCAAAGCTGTCAGAGCAATAGGTGATGTTTTCAATATTAATCTACAATGTAGCCAATAATAAAAGCAGAGGAAATCATTGAATTCTCCTTGTAGATATGTCCAAACTTTTAACTGGTAGTGTATAAAGAGTGTCTGCTTTTGGAATACAGGGAGGCCAAACGGAACATAACTATCATAATTGCACATAATTATCAACACAAAGTAACAATGTCTGTTTAATTTTAAGGGATAAGGAGTGGTTAGGGTTAAGTAAGGTATAAAATGTTCATTACTTTTGGTACCTAAACTCAAATATGGACCTGATATGGGCTCTATAATGGATAATAAGCAGAAGTTGTTGGCCAGTGTAAGGTGGGCTGACCTGAGTGACCATGCTGGAGATGTCTCCTGTGTTGGAGGGCAGGATGACGGTGTTTGACTCCTTGGCAAGGTTGGAGAAAGCAGATACGTACTGCTCCGCCACGCTGAGGGACGCGGCAGCATTTCCGTTCTGTTGAAAACAAAAAAACAGCATCACTGCGTGCTTTTTAAAAAAAAAAAATGAAATAAACAGGACTGCAAAATTTACAGAGGACCTACCTGCCGTGTCAGGGCTTCAGACAGCAGCCTAATGGCCTTGGATTTGGCCTCTGCTTTTGCCAGCACAGCATTCGCCTCACCTGGAGAAGAGCACACACACACACTTCACACTGCAGCCCAATTTACTGCACACACAGTCTAACACTCACCTACAGAGCCAAAGGTTTCTGTACTGTACATTTAATGTATTATTTCTGTCATTTCTTGCACTTTGTTCATTACATTGCAGTCATTTGGCAGATGCTTTTATCCAAAGTAACTTACAATTTGAGGATTGAAGTTTCAGGACAGTGTGAGAACCAGAGAAGAGTTCTAAGTGGCAGATCTTTAAGCAGAGAGTAGTGGAAGATGATGTGAGTCTGTTCAGATAGAAGTGCATGTCTGATTTAGGCTAGATAGATCAGCAGGAGAGGAGGTGCTCTTCAGGAGGTTTTTGAAGATAGAGAGGGATTCTGCTGCTCTGGCAGCTCATTTCACTGGCGGTGAACCACGAATGAGACCAGTTTGGACTGGGTTTGCCTTGTGTGTAGGGATGGCAGAGCCAGATTATGTTCCTTGGAGGCGGACGAGTAGGAACGTAAACCTGAATGAAAGGATTAAGGCTGGGTGCCGACTCAGATGTCACTATGCAGGCAAGAATTAGTAACTTGAACTTAATTCAGGCAACCATGGGAAGCTAATGTAGGTCAATCAGCAGTGGAGTGACGTGCCACCTTTTAGGTTGGCTGATGACCAGCAGAGTTGTGGTGTTCTAAACCAGCAATGAGGGACTTATCATACAAGGTGGGAGACCCACTAGGAGAGCGTTACAGTTATCAGTATAGTGATCAGGGTTGTGCCATACTTCTAGTCCAACACTAGTCACTCTGGAAGGTTTTCATCCCATTCACACTATACTATTAGACTATAGGACTGTACTGTACTGGTTTCTGTTCTTTGTATTGCTTCGCACATAACTGGTACTTTGTTGAAACACCTCAGCATACTAAGTACATGTTCATAGCTGCTGAAAACCTTGATCAGACCATGGGTCACAATTCACCCTCTTACAGCATCAAGCACAGCCTGACATAACCCACCCTGAAGAAATACAACAAGACTTTTCTCAACTTCGGTACCAAAGTGGTGGGACGGAGTTCCCCTGACTGTCAGAACTGCTGAGACCACCTTCACTGAGTACGGAGGAAAACTCGTCATGTAATAAACTAATTTTACAGACTTCAGAAAAAACTGCTGTGTGTGTGTGTGTGTGAGATTTGAGGGTCGTGGTGGTAGATTTGTAGTCTACTTGCAGCTCTTGTTCCTCTGGATAAGAGGATCTACCAAATGATGTAAATGTAAATGATGGAATTGCAAACCCATGCTACTTCATCACAGCAGAGATCTCCCTCAGCTGCGGTTTCTCACTCTAAGACCACAGCAGAGGGGTCTCAATGTGACTCCGAGGTGTTACCGTACCAGCAGCTTTGTTGATCTGCTCTGCTTTCTCAGCCTCAGAAGCCAGAATCTGAGCCTGCTTGCGCCCTTCTGCCACATTTATGGCCGCCTCCCTCGTTCCCTCTGATTCCAGAACTGTGGCTCTTTTCTTCCGCTCTGCTTCCACCTGAGTAAGAGTTAAACACCAGATCATCAACCTGATCAAACCAGAAACTAGTGTAAAATAATTTGTGGCCTTTTCTATACCTCAAATGACCACACATTACTATCCATCCATCGAACCATCTATCTAACCATCAAACCAGCCATCTAACCAACCATCCATCCATTTACAACGTAAACATATACACAATATAATTTATAATTACATTAATACATTTTTATGTATATCTCTCTGTTTGCTTAATCATTCCCAGATCTTTTCATCAAAACCCAGTATTACATTGTAGTTCACATCAAATACCTCAAATACCTGATTCAGCTCAATCAATACTTCATTAGATCAGAAGCTGTTGATGGAGGTTTACAAATAAATGCAGAGTCTGGAGGCATCAAGGTGGAATCTGAAACCCAGCCTGTGCTCTTCTAACCAGCTCACAAACATTTTACAAACAAAACCATTCTTGATATTTACTGCTTTCTTGTTTGTTTGCATTTATTCTAATGTTAACTTTTGTTGGCAGAAAGTCCCTCAGTGCTCAGATAAATGGTTTTAAACAGTTTGCACAGGAGTGTACCTTTTGCACAGTACTATATACACACAAAATTAATAAAGGCCAGTTTTTCATATTTTAGGTTAAACCTTACTGTGGCTTTCAGGACCCCATTATCAAAAGCCTTTCTCACCTGCATCTGCATGGACTCTTTAACACGTGGTGGAACATGGATGTCCTTAATTTCGTATCGTAAGCAGCGAATCCCCCAGTCGTCTGACGCCTGGTTGATGGAGTGCACAATGTTGGAATTCAGAGACTCTCTCTCCTGTTGGGAAGATCACAGTTAATTTCACAGAACAATGATTCCAGATGATCAGGTGGTGATCAGTATACTGGTGGTATACGGGCAGAAAATAATATCTCTCCAAAAACAAGGAGATTCAAAACAATATAAAGAAATAAGCAGTGGTTCAAGACTTCTGCACAGTACAGTATTTCCAAAACTGGAAGCATTTCAGATACCCGAAAGACTTTGTCCAGCGTGAGTTTCCCCAATTCTGATCTCATCGTGGTCTGTGCCAGCTGAGTCACTGCATATTCAGGGTCCTCAACTCCATAACTGGCCTAGAAAAGGAAGAGGAGAACAAAATGATGAGACTGAAGGAGGGAAATTGGAGCTCAGAAACACTCTGTGTCTCATAACATACCTTAAAGGGGTCCAATATCCGGAGGTATAAAACTCCATCTATCTGGAGCGTCACATTGTCTGAAAGACAGAAGACATCAATTATTTATAGGGCTGCATGATATATCATCTGCTAATCATTATCATAGTATTAGTCTCTGCAATACTAGTACCACAGAAAGCTGCAATATGCAAATGAGCCTCCAACCAATCAGAGAGTTTCTGACATAGTGACCAATCAAAGCTCCAATTGAGATACTGGGTGTTCTGATGTATGGATGTGTTCATGTAATTTAGTTTTTTTCCATTAAAGGTGTTGGTGAATCGGTGCATGAATGGGCAGGGCTAAACTTTTGTATCCACATTAAGGAGATATGTGTTAGTTTTTTGTGATTAAAAAAAACTTTTTTTTTTACACATTTGTGTTTAAAAACAGGGTGTTTTGTAGCTTGTTTTCTACATTTTTTTCCAAAAAAGTGATGACTTAAATATCTTAAAAGGCTTCGCAATCACAATATGTAGCGGTAAAACTGCAATACTGATTTTGTCCATATTGGGCAGCCGTAATTAGTTGCATGAAATAAGCGTAAAAAAATATATACCGACACTGAAGTGATACTAAAACACCAAAGCATTTCTACTCACCAAGGGACACAGCAGACTGTTCTGGCACATCGATCACAATCTCTTTGAGGCTCTGCACGTACCGGATTCGGTCCAGTACCGGTATTAAGAAGTTTAACCCCTGCAGAAATGAAATGCTCATTTAAAGTCTCGGTAAATGTAAACAGTTGGGATTTTCTTAGTTTCTTCAAAATTATTTTTCTATAGTAAATGGAGGTAGGCTGTGGAGTGTGGGTAGAAAAAGGGGATATAATTCTATACTGTGTCATTTTGTCCATTTTGGTTCATAATTGAAAAACTGAAATGAAAACATAAAAAGGGGCAGCTGGTGGCCTAGTGGTAGGGTGTTCGCCCTGCGATCAGGAAGTTGTGGGTTCGATTGCTATGGGTTAAATGCAGAGGAAGAATTTCATGCTGTGCACACTGTGTGCTGTGGTGTGTTCACCTATGAAAGAATGGTCACTTTCACTTTAAAATTAAAATATTCTAAAACTTGTATGTGTACTGAGCTTAGCGTACTGGCTCCAGGATCCGGTGGAAGCGTCCCATCCTCTCCACCACCCAGGCCTCCTGCTGGGGCACGAAGAGAATGACCGTGTTCATGGGGAGGCTGGAGGCCCAACGCTGCTGAGCCTGCGTCCCCCACAGGACTGGGACCGTCTGTCTTGAGTGCTACACACACACACACACACACACACACACACACACACACACACACACACACACACACATATTACACTTTATAACCAGAACTAAAAGGACTCTTTTTGGCTGTAATAAAAAATAATACAAATACAGAGCAGAGATTATTATATTTTTAATTGTTTAAAAAAAATATGCATCAGGCTTTAAGCGGTCCTGCAAGTCTCCACGGAACTGGAAATAGTTCAGTTTAATACAGCCTTTAAAACTGCCTTTGGTTAGTTTGTTTGCATCTCGCTTCTAACGCTTTTATTAAGACACAATGATGTGTGTGTGTATATTTAAATAAATAAAATAAATATATATACGCACTCGCGCACCACCCCCATATGTATCCATCTCTCTATCTCTCTTATTCTTGCTATAATTTTAGAACATTTTGAAGGGTTCATTACAAAATCATAACAGTCTGACCAATACAGAGAACAATTTAACAATTTAACAAAACACACCTAATTTAACAAAACACACCTAGACATGTTTCTGTATTTAAACCACAGTCTTTATGGAAGCCCCCTGTTTTTAAGGCTGTAAATACATCTCAAATCTGTAGTTTCACTGGAACCTGAAGATCAGTAAACTGAGAGATCTGTTAGAGTGAAGTGTTCTGAGTGCTGGAGGTTCAGGTGTTCCTCCTCTGCTCTGGTTTTGCTGTGTGGAGGTTGAAGATCATTAAACTGAGAGATCTGCGTTTTAGAGTGAAGTGTTCTGAGTGCAGGAGGTTCAGGTGTTCCTCCTCTGGTCTTGTTTTACTATGTGGAGGTTGAAGATCATTAAACTGAGAGATCTGCGTGTTAGAGTGAAGTGTTCTGAGCGCTGGAGGTTCAGGTGCGCCTCCTCTGCTCTGACTGTGTGAGAGAGTAGATACTCGGTAAAAGATTAGACTGACCTTCAGCAGACCTCCCGCCTTCCACACCGCGCTCCTCAGCATCCTTCCGTATGAGTGCGAGGAGAAATGATGAACTGATGAAATTCGTCAGCAACCTTTCAGTCCACTCGCCAAGCGTGACCCTCCACTGCGCTTCTTCTGCGGAGCGGCCCGGCGCGGCACACAGGAGCACAGAGCGCCCCCTTCTGGAGAGACCCGGGACCACACGAGGGACAGACTGACGCTCATTAAAATAAAGTGTAAAGTATCCATTTGTATTATTCTCTGTTTATAACCCATTTACCAACTGAAAAAGTGGGCAGCCAGCGATCCAGCATCCAGGGAGATGTGTGTGGGGACGGTACCTTGCTCAATGGAACCTCAGTAGTCCTGAATAATTTTTCTGTCATATTTTTTGTTGCAAAAATACGGAGTAAAGTGCGTTCAGTACCAGTTCAATACAGAACACGTCTTTTACCTTTAAATACGGAACAAGCGTGTGGGGGGGTGAAATTAATGGTTTTTAAA
>JBBPCY010000035.1:608538-622190 GCA_037974405.1 Brachyalestes nurse | reverse complement strand
GCAGGGAGTCGTCCTGCCGCGGCTTAAACTGTTCCCTCTCAGACGGACACTTAAATTTGCCAGAAAATTCAAGGTTTTGTTTTCTTTATTTGTCGTGTTGACTGTTAATGTTACAGAGATCTTTTAATAAAAGTTGTTCAGAGTTGCACACCCGTGTTCCTCCGCTGTGTGTGTGATGTCATTATCAAACGACTAGTCGACGCGACTTCGACTATTCTGATCGACTAGTCGACTTGAAAAAATCTGGAGTCGTTAATGTCCTAGTCTGTTGTGTCTTGTGCTTGAGTGGTTGATAAAGATGTGTGTACATACTCCTTCAGGTCAGGTGTTGCTTTAATGAATACATTTTCTGCTAATATGTCTTACACCTTACATTACAATGTATTTCTATAAAAAGTCCTTTCACAAATTACACCATTATTGACAGCCCTGATAATTGATACCGAACCTAATGCTTGCAGTGTTCTGTCTTCTGTCTGTTATTATTTTATGTTGAATTATTTTTTTTCTCTTTCTCTTTCCCTTTTTTGATTCCCCATTCCTCTTTTAATTTGTGTTTTATAGTAGAAATTTAAATCAGAGAGGGGGGGTCAGAATCATTCCTGTTGATTCAGGTATGGGGGTCGAGGAGTGGGAGGCCAAATACAAAATCTGGGGTAAAAGCTCATTGGAGGACTTCCTTGATAAAGAAGACGGGTACTGCGATGAAGAGGAAGGCAGACAAAACAACCAAATCCTCCACATGGGAAGTTCTGGTCGTGACTCCACAGTCAGCCAGCTGCCTTTGAAAACAAAAGGGAAGTCCTCATTGAACGCTGCCTACCCCGAGGGCTATGACACCATTGACCGAAGACGCAAGAAAAAGATCAGAGATCCAGGAGGGCTTGTGAACACTCAGACAAAACACACCGAAGATGACTATTTCCCCCCTGATCTTGCTCTTCTTCGACAGAAAAGAGGCGAGCTCGTATTGCGTCAAGTAGCAGAAATGGAAGAAGAGGATGAAAAGATGATGCCATGCCTGAGGCCGTACAAAAATGGCTTACTGTACAAGACAAGAATGTGGGCCAAAAACAGACTGGAAAACACATTAGAGAACTATGTAGCGTATCAAGAGGAAGAAGCAGAGAGACTCAGGGCAAGGGTAGGCTTTGATTCTGAGGGCTCAGATGAGATGCAGAATTCATTGGGTTCTGAGGAGGAGTTAGAAGAAATCGCCTCTTTAGCTGAGGCATTCCGTTCTGAAGATGGTCGGGGTTTTGACCGCAGCAGGTATGCTTTGCCTTACGTTGGCTACAATGAAAAACTTCAGGGTTATCGAGATAAGAAGAGTTCAAAGGGTAAAATTGGGGGTTGGGCACCAGAGACCATGCTGTCCCCTGTGGAAGAACCCAGTGATGAGTATGTTGACCCCATGGATGAACTTCAGTGCCTGGTAGAAACTGTGTCAGAATATCTAGCCGAAAAAGAAGAGGAGATCAGCAAATATGGTTCTTTGCCTAAATCTAGCAAATCAAGGCTGTCCTCCCAGGGTAGTGCAAGAACGGAATCTACTGGAGATGAGCAGATTGTTACTCCCAAGGAGACAAAAGATGAAACATCTGTGGAGGCCAAAGAAAACCATTCATCAGAACAGGGCATGTCTGGGGTGAAGAATGCCATGAACTCGTTATTTAGCTCCTTTACTGATAAAGTTAGCCCAAGTTCAAAACAAACAAGATCTAATGCTGTTGAACATTCAGAAACATCAGGAAATGTTACAGGTGGCTCTAGTTTGTCAAAGCTGTTCTCTTTCATGCCAGTCTCAAAATCCCCAAGCCCAACGCCAGTAGCTGTGGTGTCTCCTACACAAGAAGCTGATAGAAAGTTCCCAATGTCTTTTCGGCCTTCAGATGCAAAATCACAAGAGATAAATCAACATGCCCAAGCCAAGAGTCATACCCAGACGCAAAATAATAGTGAAATGATGACTCACAAACTAGCTGAAAGTCAACCTCCCTCTTCTGCAAACTCAGGGTTGGGAAAAGTGAACCCTTTAAAGATGTTCTCTCAGGAAAGTGCTGGTATAGAGACAAGCAAAGGTTTTTCAGAAGATGGTTGTTTTGATCTGAACAAGCAAGATGGGAGCCATAAGCAGCCACTGGACCATCCCAAAGCTGTGGGGGCTAATTTAAGGGAAGGTAAACCTGGAAGAGGATATGGGAGTGACCCAGGAAACGCTACAAATGGTTTTATGGAGCCATGTAGTAAAAATGAACATATGGAAACCACACCACAAAAATCTATGGATTCAGGATTTTTCAGTCCTTTCAAGAAATCGTTTAGTTCACTGATCTCACCTGTACCTCCTATGCCTCCTCAACATCAGACGCAAACCGTTTTTCCAATTTTCAGATCAGCAGAGGATGTAAGTAAAGAAAATCCTGTGGACAACTCATTACTTGGGGGAAAAATCAAACTTTCTTTCCTTTCTTCTGACAATCTGTCTACCCAACAGCCCCCTAAAGCAGACGGAGGAATATTATCTGGACTGCTAAAATTTGCCTCAGGTGATGAAAGCAGTGTACCCAAAAACACATCACAAAATCCCACAAAGCCAGATCAAGCATGTCCTGCTAACCGGAGTTCTGCACACACTGCTTCCTCTTCAAACCCTGACAATGCCAAATCTCTACCACAGAATGTCGCTAGTCTTCATGAAACACAGCCTAAAGTAAATACAGAGACAGGCTGGTTTTCCAACCTATTCAAGGCTGCATCAAATGAAAATGTGCAGGCTGCTGCTCCACAGGGCCAGAGGCCAGTGAGCCAGAGTTCTCAGCCACCACTTGGATCTAATCAGAAATTCACAAGAGGTGAACAGCAAAACCCCGGAAGGACAGATAACCAGCAAATGCAAAACTGGCAACAAGCTCCAAGTCCAAGTAAAGCCTGTACTGTAGAAAACCAGCCTTCTGAGCCAGAACCTCAAGGTTTGTTTTCTAGCTTGTTTAAACATACTACTTCTGAGGAGACATCAGATCCTAAAGCAGGCCCACAACAAAGTTTGCTGTCCGGTATCATTAAATTGGCATCTAGCAGTGATGTGTCCACAGGCACACAACCTAGTCAGATGCAACCAAAGAATAATCCAAGTCAACCGATAAATTCCCAGCAGACTCATCAGCAGCATCAGCCACATCCTCAACAAAATGCATCCAACCAACCTCAAACAGCAGGGCTCCTCTCTGGGCTTTTAAGGTTTTCCTCTGCTGAAAATGTATCTGCAGCATCAGCAGCAAATGCACCACATCAACAAAGAGTCCCCACACACAGTCAACTGTCTCAACAACCTGCGGCACCTCAGCAAGCACCTCCCCAACAAGGTCCTCCTCAACAAGGAGGTATTTTGTCTGGACTTTTTAAATTTGCTTCCAGTGATAGTATCTCAAGTACTCCAGCTAACACACCTCAGCAGCAACAGTTACCAGCTACTGGTCATTCTCCTCATCAGGCACCTAACCAAAATCTACAGCAACAAAATAACACCCAGAAGTTGAAAATGTTGAGCAGTCACTCGGGTGCACAACAAACAAACACAGTACAGGGTTCTAGTGAAAATGCACCTCAACAATCAACGTCTCAGCAAGGTGGCCTTCTCTCTGGGATTTTCAAATTTGCTTCTTCAGACAATGTGTCTTCCTCTCAGTCTGCATCAACTCAGCAAGCAGATGTACCCACCTATCAAACCAATGAACACCATCCCAAACCTCAAAGTGATTTAAGACAAAGTTCTGTTGTAGAGAGTAAAACCACAATCACTGAACAAAAGCCTCCCATAACAGGACAGGATACCCAATCAGGAATATTGTCTGGACTTTTTAGTAAGCTAAGAACTTCATCTGAAGACGGATCAGAGAATAGTCACACTCCCATTGACCAGAAACAACCGCAACAGAGTTTACAAAAAGAGATTTCTTCTCAAAACATCCCATCACGTAGGCAACTGCCTCAACCACCAATAAGAGACCAAAAGCCCACTGAACAGCGAGGTTTCATATCTGGTCTTTTCAGTCGGACCTCAGTGGAAGTGCCTTCAAATAAACCAGGGGAACAACTTGTTCAGTGTACCGATCACAGGGCAAGTTCTGCAAACTCCTCAAGCTTGGCCTCTGGCCTTTTCAAAAAGAATGCAAATGAAACCACCTCTTGGGGCAGCATAGAAAATGATAAAGAAACAAAGCAAAGTGGGGCATTTGATCATCTCGTGCCTAGACACAAGGGAGTTGCCGTTAATCTGCCTGCCTACAGTGATGATAGTTTGGACCTGAGGACCTCTGCAAGCTATTCAAGATCACAGCAAAGTCACACAGCTTATGCTGCAAATAGCACTGGTCATTTACCTCAGATCTATAACTCTTCTCTCCCAAGCAATGCAAGGAGCATGTCATACAGCACTGAAAATCTTTATTCATCATCTTTTAGGTCCACTGGTCAAGGAGTAATGTCTCAGCCATATTTACGGCAGAGCTATCCCTCCTTACAAAGTGTGGATGGACAATATGGCTATGAAAATGATTCTTTATTGTATACTAAACATGGACTCAGTCCTAATTATGAACATTCTTGGATCCAAGAATCTGTTCTTTGGCAACAACTAAATGACCAGTCACTGGGCTATTTTCCAGAGGACTATGGACATTTACCAGGTGGAGAAGCCCAGGACAATTTTTCTCAACCTTTTAGCAACATAAATGTAGTTGAACATCAGGAGTATTGTGTCACACAGCCCCCAGTGGCATCGTACATGAACCAGGGACACGTTTATAACCCGCAGGAGTACCCTAAGGATGTAGTCAGCAACTCGGTTGTGCAGAAAATGTGGAGCAGCCATAATAGTTTGGATAGAGTCAGTAACCATGGATACAGCTTAGAAGAAGGAGGTGCTTTAAATTTGAGCAAAAAAGGTAATGGGAAATTTGGCAGGTGGCATTCTTTCAATGAAGAGAGTTGTTATAGTTTAAATAGTGTGGCGTATCATGAAGGATATTACGAAGAGAATCCACCAAATTTGTCTTACTCTGCTAATGGAGAATATATGTATAATGCCACATCTGATGCATACAGACAAACTGTAACTAATGAAAGCTATCCTGATGTAACTGGTTGTCCCAATGGCTGGAATTATTATTCTAACGTAGATACAGAGGACCATGCCTACCTTGAAGAGTCAGAGTGGTACCAGCAGTGGCTCTCTCTTCTAGAACAGGGTATGTGGTGGCCAGCAGATGATCGAGATTGTGGCTACTTTGTCTACACTGATTATGAGTATATCTATGCTCTACTCACAGATGGGTCTGGTCAGTATGTTTATGCATGTGCACCAGAAGAAGAGTTATGGTCAAATGGACAGATGTCTGACCACTATCCTAGTGCCTGGCTCCATAATGAAATGGTTATGGTATGTGGTTTCAAAATTCCTCTGTGCAATGAAGATGAACTGCTCTGGCTTCCAGGACAAAATCAGAGTGAGGCTCAGCTCTTAGGTGCACCCCTTGACCTGTCTGCAGCATATAGGAAGGGTAATGAAATAATGAATTTAAACTTGGAACGTTTTTCTCAGATGTTTGAGCGCTCTATTCTTGCCCAAAAACAGCAGGCTATGGATTTTTCATCATATAGATTAAATAAAGTCAAAGTGGATACAAGACAACGACAACACAACAATGTTCTCTACCAGGATCCTCTTCAGGAAGCTGTTGATCTTACGGTTAATGGAATTAATCGCAATCACTCAAACCTGAATAGGAAAGGGATGAAAGAACTCCTTTCTCAGAAAGTCTCAGTTTCCTCAACTCAAACAACAGACTCCTCAGCCGCAGGTGTTTACAGTTGTTACCAGCCTCGTCAGAGACGGCGTTCATCCACTGGAGTACAAGTAAGGCACATAGATGACACTTCAGAGGAAGAATGGCGAAAGAGAGTTCAGCCTGGAGAGGAACAGCCCAATCGGTCCATTACAAAGATATCATCTTTCTTGTCTTCTATTGTAGGAAAAAGTCCAGAATCTCACAAAAACATGACTGTCTCAGGACCATCCATAGCATCCAGACATTCCACATGTCCTGGTGTGACTCAAGGGAAAGCTCACAAATCTCTTGTCAGTGAAGTGCAAAATGGCCAACCGACCAAAGGTATTCTGTCAACAGGGCTTGAGAGTCTGAAATCAAAGATCATAAAAGAGGATGTCTCTCCTGCTGTAACCCCATCACAAAGTACAAATCAGCAGACATCAAGAACTCCTAGAATCTTACCCAAAACTCCAACAGGTCTTTCAGCATCCTCTGTAAGTGCTCAGGGTGCAACTCAAAAGCCTAAACTAGCTAGACAAGCCACAATGTCTCAACAGTCTTCTGTGCCTTTCACATCATCCACCGCTGAAGTTTCCTCAAACTCCACAAGTGAAACTTTAAAGCCCACCATTTCTCAAATTGCGCCGAGTGATGAAAAACCTTCTGAGCAACCTCAAGGAGGCTTTCTCAGCTTTTTCAAAACTGCAGTAGGAATGGAGGAGCCAAAAGAGGAGCCTGTGAAATCCTTTCAAACTACATCAAAACCACCACAGAAAAATGAACCTGTTCCTAGTGGAGTGAAGGGATCAAACACACAGAAGGAAAGCACAGGAGTGTCCAGTCTTTTTGGCTCAATAGGAGACTTTTTTAATGTGGAAAGTCCCTCTCCTCAACAACCGCTACATTCACAGAAGTCTGCTTCACAACATCTACCCTCTGCCATTGATTCAAGTAGTGATGCCAAAAAAGACTTAAGCCGTGCTCATCAAATAACAAAGTCTGAACAGTCTTCAGATGTACCTAATGCACCGCAGGCACCTCAGGGACATTTGGCAAGTAAAAGTGCATCCCAGATATTTTCACCTAGTGCTAGTGAGGGAAGCATTTTAGGGAGATCTCAAACCGCACCACCAGCTGGGCAAACAAAACCAGAATCTGCCAACAAACCAGCAACTGGATTGTTTGGCTTCTCAATTGGGGATATAATATCTGGGCCCACAGGCACCAAAGAAGAAACTCCGGGGAAAGGGCTGTTGTCTATGTTCGGCAGTTCTGTTGCACCACCTCAAGCTGCTTCTCAATGTCAAGTGGAGGATGGATCAGCAAAAGAAACACCCGGCAAAAGTATTATTTCTTTCTTTGGTGGTTCCAGCACACAACAGAGCACACAGCCAACTACACCTTTAAATCAAACTACTAGAAGTGCTCCTCCAAAAGAGACTACAGGAATGGGTTTACTTTCTATGTTCAGTGGTCCCACTACTCAACAGACAAGTACACCCCAAACTGGATCCTCACATTCTGGGCCCCCGCCTCCTAAAGAAACACCAGGTGCAAGTTTACTGTCTATGTTTGGTAGTTCTAGTCCCCAGCAGACCTCAGCACAAACCACTCAGCCACCACCTTCAGGGGCTGCACCCCGACAAGATACTCCAGGTAAGGGGTTGCTTTCAATGTTTAGCAGTACAGAGCCAACCTCACAGCAGACAGGATCCATTTTTGGTGGAATATTAGGTGGATCATCCACCACCAATGAGAGTCCAGCTAAAGGATTGTTTTCTATGTTTGGAGGATCTAACTCACAACCACCAGCCAATGTACTGCCAAAAACTGGGCCAACACCAGGTACACAAATTCCTTCTACAGTGCCACCGAAAGAACAACAGGGGAAAGGCATTCTATCTATGTTTGGTGGTCCTAGCCCTCAAATGACTTCATCACAGCCTGATTCTGCAGGTGCAAGAAATCTTCAAGAACCAGACCCTCAAAAAGAGCCACCTACAAAAGGTCTGCTGTCATTATTCAGTGGTCCTAGCTCACAACCGACTGAGCCTCAGTCAACATCAATTCTTGCTGGAATTCTGTCAGGGTCTAATGCTAGTGAAGGACCAGCAAAAGGATTACTCTCGATGTTTGGTGGACAGAGCCCTGAACCAAACGCACAGACTTCCCCTCGGCCAAAAGAACAGATTGACACCCCTCAAAAAACACAGACCCCTGAGTCAGTTGCCCCCCAAAATGAACCATCTAAAGAGTCATTGGTGGCAGTAATTCCTATCCCACAGCAGGGCCTACAACAAGAAGACACTGTTAATTATACCTTGCCAGATAATAAAGAGTCTGGAGTATTGTCAAATAAAGACAGCGCCTCAGGTCAGCAGCAAATACTCTCTCAATCCTCTTCTGTTGTCAGTGGAACACTTTCGAGTACATCTGAAACTCCAGGTAAAGGATTACCATCAGCTAGTGGAACTAGCCCTCAGTCAAATGAGACACAGCCTACACAAACCTCCACTGCTGTTTCCTTATCTGCTGAATCAACTTCTGAGGGTTCAGCTGCTAGCATAACCATCAAGGGAGAAGGTTTACCACCAAAAGAAGGTTTACCATCAAATTCTCAAGGAGCAGCTCCTCAGATTGGAGCTCTACTCGGTGGAATTCTCTCTGGGGCTTCAGGACCAAAGGATAGTCCCGGCAAGACTCTGTTTTCTGTGTTCTCAGGCCCTAGTGAACCTTCAAGTTCAGGAACAGGGGCTTCCAGTTCTAAAGAACTGCCAGGAAAAAGCTTGTTTTCCATGTTTGGTGGGCCAAGTCCTCAACAGCCCTCAACAACTCCAACTACTTCATTACTCGGAGGTATTCTCCCTGGTGGCACAGCTGGCAAAGAGGTTCCTGGAAAAGGCCTGCTTTCCATGTTTGGCGGTCCTAGTCCAACACCTAGTGCGACAGGCCCAACATCGAAACCATCGGAAAGTGAGGGACTTTTTAACGTGTCCTCATTATTTTCTCGAGGACCTGCTACAGAGGATAATAAATCCAAGACAGGAGGATTTGGCTTCCTGAACATGTCATTTTTGGATGAAAAGAAACCTGAAGCACCCAAACCTCAAAATGTGAGTCTGATACATCCTGCTGCTGAAGCAGACATCAAAGCAGCTGCATCAACTGATATCGTTCCAGCTCAAATAACTCAAGAATCTGTGGGACTGCAAGCAGAAGTAGATGCATCAAAACAAGTTCAGACCACCTCTCATCCTCAGTGTCCAGATCCCACTGAAAATGAGAAAGCGACTGGTAGTGAGAATATTGATGCAAAATGTACTCCATTAGACATAAATAAGTCTCCCACCACGGGAGAAGTAGTTTGCGATACTCAGTCATGCTTGGAGCAGTGTACAGAACAGGAACAACTACAGGATAAGAAATCCATTGAGATTCAATCTCAAGCTAAACAAGATGATGTGATTTTGACACAGTCCATAACAAGTGAAGGGCAGGAGAAACCTGCTGAAGCTGAGAAGTCTGTCTTAGGCTCATCAGCTGAGGTGGTCTCTGGGTTCATGTCTAAAATGTTCTCTGCTGCTGCTGCACCATCTAAACCTTCAGGTGATCTTTTTTCTCAGACGCAGTCTTTATTTTTTAAATCTCAACCTACATCAGGGTCCCAGACACAACAGAAAACCTCTCTCTTTGGCCTCCCAAGTAGTCTACCAACAGAGTCTTTAAAAAGTGACCTCTTTGGTATGTTCAAAACTCCTGAGGCATCTAATCAAGCAGAAGCTGTGCCAGCTCCTACTTCCATGAGTCAATCTGCTGTGCAAGATGAAAAAATAGCTAAAGATGCAGTGCTGTCTCCAGGGAATGCAGAAGCACCCAAAAACAATCAAACCAAAACAGAATCAGAATTGCTTACATTGGAAGACTCGATTAAGAGTTCAGCACCTGCAGTTGTGAACCCATCAGAGGTTGGCCTATCTGCTGAGACTGTTAATAATGAGAAAGTCACTGAAGGTGATGTGAAACATGAGAAACCCATTGTCATTGTTGGAGAACCTGAAGACGAAATTGCAGATAAATCAGGACCTCCTATAGAGAGTAGTCCTAAGGTAGCCCAACAGCCTCAAACATCAGAACCATCTCAGTCCATGTTCGGCATGGCCGGTTTATCAGCTCCAACATTTGGTTTCATGCCGGGATCTGGAGATGCTGGAAAATCTTTTGGATCTTTGTTTTCTTCAGCACCCAGCATACCAAAAGGCCTCCCCTCAGTGCCACAATCAGAGGCTGGCGGACTTCTTTCTGGCTTTAAGTCATTCTCAACAGGTCTGTTTCAAGAGGAGAAGTCAGCAGCGTCAAAGAATGAACCAACAGCTTCTTTGTTTGGAGCAAAATTAAATTTCCCATGGCAAAAAGAGACCACAGCGCCTCCCAAGCAGCAGACTCCCATTGTTGTTACAACTCAGCCTAAAGCCCAGGACAATCATGTAAATAGTCTAGAAAGTGCATCTGGTAATATAGTAGAGCCTAGCCATTTGGTCTCAAAGGCAGAAATCCTTAACAAAGATGACAGTGAAATGCAACCTGAAAGCACGTCAGGCTCAGAGAAGAACTCTGAGACGGACGTCCAAAAAAATCCAAATACAGGTCCAGTAGATGCCTTGGCAGAACCCCACGTTAGTGTCTCCACACCTGAAGTAGATCCTCCATTCCTAAAAGAGCAGGAAAACCAGGTCCAGCCCCCACCCTCTCCAGATCTCTCGTCAGGATTGCAACAGGAAAACAAGGAGCTTTTGAGTGCAAAAAGGCTAGTAGCATCATAAATGGTCTCCAAAACAATTTATGATGAACTAACTTCAACATTAGCATCAAAAAGATATATTAGACCTGTGATTATTGCACTCCACCCTTTGGCTGTGTTTAGTGTTTTTCTCCTGTGTATTTGTGTGTGTGTGTGTGTGTGTGTATATGTTACTTAGGTGCTTAGATCTTGTTTCTATACTTTTGCATTCCCTGTGATCTCTCTTTGTAGTATTTTCCCTAAGCCCTAGTTTTTTTTTAGTGTTGATGCCAGGATCTTTATGAATACTTAACACAATTTTATGGCTTATTGAATTTTTTTCTTCTCCACCCATATCAGCCCGGCGGACAGTAGTCGTTTTGGATCTTCAGGGAACCTCAGTCAAGCCAGTTCTCCACTCAGTGAGGCTGGCCAGGAGAGTGTTGCATGCTCAGAGCTAGAGGAGTCCCACCACTCTTTCCACAGTACAGGCTATCGGCCTTCCACAAACGGGCACCACCCCGCTAATGGACATACCTCCTGGGGCGAGGAGGAAGAAGGCTTGAAATCCTATCAGGAGACTGGAAAAGTTGTGACCAGCAGCTTAAAGAAAGACAGTGTACCCCAGGTGGAAAAGCGGGCAGAGAAATCACAGAAGAGGTGTGTATGCTTATATAGTAAACTCTAGATTTAGAGAGATTATTTCCCTTGTATGAATTGTATGGACTCGCGAGTGAATGTTATGTTTTGAAGCTTCAGTTGAACACCCGTGTACTACATTAAATTATTTTATTTTCATAAATGTAAGGAATGCCCAATATTGCTTTTATTTTTTATTCCAAATTGCAGTAGGGGGCCGTCATTGTGCTCGATCTGTTCACTACAGAGCAGTCATCAGAAAACAGTACTGAACTGTACATTTCTGAATAATGACTACTCTCAACACTTGTATCCTCAGTCTGCAGGATGATGGACCAGCCCTGCCGTTCTCCCTGTCCCGAGTGCGCTGGCTCAAGGCCATCAACAAAGTGAGAGTTCAGCTTCAGGAGGTATAGTAGGGACCTCATTCCCTTCATCTCCTCTGTCTTTTCCTTCTCCAGCTTAACCCTTTTCACACAGCACACTTTTACCCAGTCCAATATTATCCCTGATACCAACATCCTAACACTACAGTCCACTGACCCTCAGCCAGTCTGCCAGGTAAGTACTAATCACACCCTCTTATCCGACTCACTCATCACCACCTGTCTCGGATCGGTTGTGTTTCACCACATTGGATGTTTTCATGGTTGTAAAAGGATGTTGTTTTTATAGATTATTTTTCTTGGCAAAGAGCAGCTTTTAGGACTCGCCAGATTTTCTGTACCTCAATGAAAGAGGTTAAAAGAAATCCTAATTAGGAAACAATAAAAAAAACATTTAGTTTGCTAAAGTCAGATAATTAGTCAGAATTATAAATTATAATTTGTCAGATAATACATTTGTTTATATGGTCAAAAAGAGACCATCATTTAGTAATCTGCACCACTTTGGGCTTCCTCAATAAGGTAAACCTTTCATTTAAAGTTTTCATTTAAAAATTCTTAGTAAAATATCAAGTGAAACATCAGTTTGTTCTAAAATAATTAGTATACTGTTGTCTTTCACAGGGTACAGACTAGCTGTGGGGAGAAATAAAATATTAAAAATAGAAACGGCTGTTTTCGAAAACACTGCAAAAAAATATTACATGATGACGAAACAATCTCATAATAAAATTTATCAGTGCATCAAGAATGGTTTAGGTGTCTAAATGACACATCGAAGTGATGCTAATAAACGTATCTAGATGATGTCTGAGTAAAGCTTGTGTGTGCACTTTTGCATTGCTAAAACAGTTAAACTCATTAAGAAGAGAGAAATTACATTTCTCATAATACTGAAAATTAAACTAAAACCTAATTAAACCAAACTAAAACCAACAACACTTTTGATACACTGGGTGGCAAGAGGGTCCCTGCAAGTTCTCCCTTTGTTTACTGGGGGCACTGGTTTCCTCACCCAGTCCAAAAACATTCAAGTCAACTGAACTGGGTATGTTAAATATGCGATCTAGGTGTGACTGTGTGTGTGAGTGTATTTGTGTGTCTGTCCTGTGATGGACTGGTGACCTGTCCAAGATGTTACTACACCTTTTGTCCTTTAAGTGCTGTGATGGGCTCCAGCATCCCCTGACCACGACCCTGTTTAGCACAAACAATAATGGATGTATGACTGACTGGATGATAATGCACTCTTAGAACTTAGAAACACAAATAACTGCTGCAAGTTTTAGCTCAGTCCTGCACATTTTATCATTAGTAGGAGTTGAAAGGTTTCCTGGAGTTCCTACTGATTCCGAAACATTATGAAGAAAGAAGAAATGAAATTAAACTTTTGTTTCTTTAATGAAAACCACTTACTTTAGGGTAAATCTCATGTACATTTTCTAAAATGATAGGACAGTCTAGCGATCTGGTTGGTGGATGATGAATCAAGTATGCTGTCCAGATGATCGATTGTTGGATTATTATAATTGCTGCAATAAATTTGGTCAAATTGCACCTAATAGCCGCACCCAAAAAACATGTCATGTGAGTGTGTTGTGCTTTCTTGTGTAACAGAGTTGTTGGTAAAACTGGAGCCGCTGTTGTGACTCTTAGCTGCAGCTTCTAACCGGTGGAGATCAGTCAGTCTGAGAGTGTGATGGGTGGTCTGTTCTGCCAGACCAGAAGGATCCAGGCCTGTTAATCTTCTGCTTGGTATCAGTCAGGTAGAGCCTGCTGAGATTCTGCGGACGCTGCCACTCCAGACCCCACAGCGCTAATCTGTAAAGGCCAAGGTCAGGTGCTCCTGAGATGCTGTCTAGCCATCACTGATAAAGTCTGGAGGACTAATTAAACAGGGGGCAAACGGGAGGCTGGAGACGTGTGTGTGTGTGTGTGTGTGTGTGTGTGTGTGTGTGTGTGTGTGTGTGTGTGTGGTCCCACACCCCCATATCCCCCCACCCCAACCTACATCATATA
>JBBPCY010000035.1:594415-607764 GCA_037974405.1 Brachyalestes nurse | reverse complement strand
ACGCTAGCTAGCATGGCTAACGCTAACACTGCAGGGAGTTGTCCTGCCGCGGCTTAAACTGTTCCCTCTCAGACGGACACTTAAATTTGCCAGAAAATTCAAGGTATCAGCCGTTGTTTTTTTGTCGTGTTGACTGTTAATGTTACAGAGAACTTTTAATAAAAGTTGCTCAGAGTTGCACACTCCTGTTCCTCCGTTGCGTGTGTGATGATGTCATCAAACGACTAGTCGATGCAACTTCGACTATTCTGATCGACTAGTCGACTTGAAAAAGTCGTTAATGCCCTATATATATATATATAAACAATTACGGTGTTAGCAATACTAAACTCACCAATTGAATTGAAATTGTGTGCTGCAATTTGCATAAAATTGCCGTATTTGTGTCCCCTGTAGAATATGAACTTACAGTTTTAAAAAAATTGACTGTTTTTTAATTGGGGGCGTTCAAACTTTTACACTCTCTTACACTGCTGTGGTCTGCACGTGATGTTCGAAGGGGTGCTGGAGCGAAGCTTTCCATTACTATCACTCAGTTAATGTTAATTAAGTGCTCGTCTCCGCCCGCCTGGACTCGAGGCTCCATTATGGTGATTGCTGGCTGTTGGAGATGCGGCTGATCGAGAGCAGGGGGAGTGAAAACAGGCGTGGTTTCAGAGCAGCGTTCAGACATATAAATTTTGCCATGAAGGATGTAAAGAGGCACTCGAAACGCAAGCCTGTTGCCTTAAAAGGAGCTAATGAAAGAAAGCTGAGCATGAATCATTCCCTCTGTGTGTTCTCTGTCGCTGTCACAGCTGAACACACCTTTTTAACAATGAAACATGATGCTTTTGTTTTACAGTATTATATATACATATAAGTGTGTGTATATATCTATATATATATGAATGTACTTACAGATAAATAATATGATGCTACAGGAAAATGACTGTATACTGTATCTTCTTGAACTTGTCCTTATCAAGTGCCCTTATGGTGGCACACAACATTTTTGTATATAGGAGTCAAAGAAGGAGAGGGAGGGAAAGAATAAAAGAGAATGCGAGACATAAAGAGAGAGAGAGGAAGGGAGGGTGAAGATAAGAGAGTGAGTAGAGAAATGGAGGAGGGACAGAGTGCTGGCGTTTTGACAGTTTCAGATTAGCTTTGTGTTGGAATACATCGCCAGAGGACAGAGAGAGGTGGGGGGGGTAAGCGGAGAGAGAGAGAAAAAAGAGGGTGAGAGAGAGAGAGAGAGAGAGTAGGTTGTCCGAGGGAGAGATATCAGACTCCTACAGTGTCTGGACAGTACATTCAACTGTATTTCTGCCTCTGAGTGAAGCAGGTTGCCACTCCCTCTCCAAGTTTTGTTCGATTGCCAACAGTCAGTCGTTTCGGTTTGGATTCGGACGCTCGGCACAGTGATGGATTTTACATCTTGGGGGGGTTTTAATCACCTGTGATGCTCTTAAGCGTGGATCGCAGGAAAGCGTGCTTTTTCTCGCCTCCGTCAAGTTGAGGTAAGATTTCTTCCTTTTCTCTAACGGTTCTTCTTCTGGCAGTGAATAAAGGTGCTCAAATGGTTCTGGGCTTTATTAACATTAAGCCTTTTCATCATGTCGAGATTCTTTAAACTTTCAAAAGGTTCCTCACACTCGCACATCTTGTTTACAAGAGTGTCTCCATCAGTTTATAGGTTCTTTAGGGAACCAAATGTCACTTATGTGAACTATTTCGGCACCCTTATGGTTAGAGTATCGATAAGGTATTACTTAAATTGCAAAACAGTGGTTTGTCTAAGACAAAAAAAAAGTTTCTCTTGGGTGCAAGTGTTCCTTTCGCATCAAACTGTTGAAAAATTCCGCTTTTGTTTTAGAAAGCCACAAAGTATCAAAAGCAGTGGGCTTAAAAGTGATCACAGATGTTTATTACTGGATTAAATTACAAAGCTAAATTAAAGGCAGAAAGGTGATGCAAGTTTCTCTTGGGTGCAAGTATTTCCTTTCACATCAAACTGAAGCCACCAAATGTCATGTTGAAAGTGTCCACAGATCCATTAGTACATCCATTCTTTCGCTTTTCATGGACATGTCACCATGCCCCATACTGTTTTGTTTCTTTTCCATTTAAAATCACCAAAAGGTTTGTTTTCCTCCAGTCGGTGAACCCAGAAAGTGAGAGAAAGCTAACGAGGTTAAACAGGATGGGCTGGCAAGAGCTGATTAATGTGATTTCTTAAATGGCCCAGAGCCTTTTTCTCTGAGACAAAACTCTGACCTAAAAACTAGGCTCATCTTCAAGTGAGAGTTTCCAATGAAGAGCTGTTTCTCTTTCGCTTGAAGGGCAGTGGAGTGGAGATTTGAAGCATTATGATACCAGTGCAACAGGAAGCTTAGCTTTCTGGTCGTTTAACCGCTGAAGAAGAGTTTGAGATTGTGGGAGCCATTACTTTCAGTGGGAAACAGACATGTGCAATATTCAGTTCAGTTCAGTTTTATTGATAAAGCACTTTTTGCAACCAATGTTGTCAGAAAACAGCTTTACAAAATCTGTGTCTGAACCCCTAGTGATGATGAGGCGAGGATAAACTCCAAAACTCCCTATAGCTCAGGAGGAACCAAGACTCCTGTGGTTGACCCGGAGAGTGAAATGTGTGTGTGTGTGTGTGTATATATATATATATACACATATAAATAAATATATATAAAAATGACATGGTGGGCTGAGGTGAGGAGTAGCTGACTGCAGAGGTCAGGGGTGGTTAGAGCCGGGAGCCACTGGATATAATGGAGTAAATGGACCATGGTGAACCATACTTTTGTGTCATTTACATGCTTTTTGAACCATTTACAGCAATTATCTTTTAATTTGTGTATTTATTTTAACATTTTTTTATAAAATACAGTGCCATGCATAATTCTTGTGACACCCTGGAATTCTTTAAATGTTGCTTTGAATCACCTTGTTGGTGCAAAACTATTTTCATGCCTGTCAAATTATGTTTTGGCATATTATGTAAATTAAATGAAAGAAATGAGAACAGATGTTTTACTGAGACAGGCTGCAAAATGCCTAAAGATACAAGGTGCCTAGAGTTTCAACCACTCAGCATTCAGCACCACCAGTATACTGATCACCACCTGATCATCTGGAATCATCTGCTCCTGTTGAGTCATGACTCATACCCAGGTTGCTGTGTGACTTGACAAATAAAAACATTTCTCTGAAAATATCTTTGAAAGTCCTTCAGGGAGACTGAAGAAGTATTCTTTTTAAGAATACTAGGGGTGTAACAGTCATGGTTCGGTTCACACCATCACGGTTCGGTACGGTTCTGATACAGCAAAGTTAAGTAACAAGGCGGGTCTTCTAGCTCATCTGTGCCGTTTTCAGTAGCCATGTTATGTGCGCATTCATGAGATGCGAATCACCTGGAAGCTAAACTTTTTAAAGGTCGCTGTTTAATGTTTACGAATGAAACTCGCGCTTGTAAATTTAGATCCGCATTACTTTAATCGCGTCTTCTCGGTCGTACCGTGTATTCTCCATACGACATCATGTACCGAACTGTGACCCACGTACCGTGGCGGTTCGGTTCGAATACATGTACCATTACAGCCCTGAAGACTACAGTTAAAAACACAAGAAACTCTGGGTTTTCGGAAGCAAAATATAAAGAAATTAGGGGTTAAGACTTTTGGACTGCTGGGAAATGTAGCTTTAGGGAAATTAAGTCAGAAGGAGGGATAAACAGGGGGCTTTAAATGACTGGGGGTCGGTCTTAGAGGGATTCAGAGATTTTCTTTTGCCCTTGAGTGTCACCACCTGAAACGCATCTTGCCGGAGTCACAGTTACAATCATGTCGGCCTTCGAGTGCATTTAGGAGCACGGCAGGACCGTCCCTGAATTTCAATGACCACCTCGTTGTGCAGTAATAGACATTAGCTGTGCTCGGAATGGTTGCCGGAGCACATTATGGAGAAATGTATTCCATTGCGTGCTTCAGATGATGACTCACTCCTTACTGAGGTTCTGGCCAGACCGTTCCACCACGAGTATCAACAGGACATTGGAGCCTGCCACACAGCAGCAGATGTACCCTTTAAAAAAATTGATATGGTGGATTTTTAAATTGGATGTTTTCATTTGTAAACATAATTTGCACTTTTAATATTCACAATTGAAAGCAATTTCATTCTCCAGTCAACAAGAGTGATGAACAAGGATGCGTTATTTGCCTTTTACCAATGAGGCTGATGAAGCGTATGGGGGGAAGGGTTACAGTCCTACAAATTATTCTGCTGGGAAAAAAAGAGCAGCTAAATGTGGTGCCACCCTGTCAGGCTGGGGAAATGGTAAAGCAGCCATTAGACCCAGCAGGGTTCTGGGTAACAACTAAATGACACATGGTGCACACAGCTGGATTGCTGTAATATTCTCATACACAGCCTCTAAATAAGAATTTCCCCATGTGTGATTCAACCCTTTCCTCATATTTATCCAGTAGCACAAAGACGGTAAGCGCTGTTACTATTATACTTGTACTAGGATGCAATACTGTCTAGTACATGAGCTTCACTGAACTGGACACAGACAAGATAATTGAGCTGTTGTGTAATTGCCACGTTATCAGTAGTGTACTGTACCATTTCAGTGAGTGAGTGGTCACTGATTTAAGACCAACCTCTACAGACCAAGTGACAGATGATGGCTTACCAAACCACAAGTGAAAAATAATAAAAAAATATATGAGCATTTTCTATCACACTGACCAACTGTTGGTTTTAACCCAATGTTTACAATAGATTTACCTTTAGTGGATGTCTGTATTCATAAATGTAAAGTATCTGGGAGAGCAACAGCTTGATGGGGAATGGAACACTTATAGTGTCTTTGAGTCACCCTCTTAACAATGTCTACCACGTGCCCTTTAATTTTCATTGCACTGCTTTGTGAATGAATGTGTGACTGAATATGTTAACTTGCATCAAACTAAACCAGGCTTAATTATATATTACAGGTGAATGAAGTGGCCATTTTCGGTGGCTAGAGGTTTCAGAACCGCAAGAGGATGGACAATATGTAGGGGTCACCTGTCCCCAAGGCAGTAATCACCTGTGGGACACCAGAGCCCAAAGAATGTTATCCCAAAGTGGTAACAATGAACAAGATGAGATAAATGATGCTGGCATTTTCCAGCAGAACCTGACCAAGAGAAAAGAGCTGGGCAAGAAGAGAGCCCAGAGCCCCAACATTAGACGTGGCCTGCGCAAAAAGATCCAGAAATGTCTGCAGGGTCCACAGGGGCACGACTCCTATGACCTTCAGCACACCAAAGCAGAGATGGAGAAAGACATGTTCGTCTGTGGAATAAATGAAGAACCTTGTAGCCATGAGGGTTTTCACACCTCCCCGCCGAATGCTGAAACTGATGTTAAAGTAGGAAAAAAGCACCTGATTGGGAAGACGGAGTTAAACCGGGGAAGTGCTGTACGGGTTCCATGCCACACAAACAGCCCTGTGCTAAACTATGGAGACTTAGCTAATTCAGCCTGTATGGACAAAAGATACAAGATGGAAGAGATGCAAATACCTGGGAAACATGAGGAAGAAGGCAAAAGCAAGGAAAGATGTTCCAGCACCATAGTGGAGCATATCTTGAAAGAGCTTCAGGGGATTAATAAAATTCAGGAGGAAATCTCTGACCTGAGGCAGTACCTGACATCAGTGAGTGGCTCCGTGGATGAGGTTTCGTGCTGTGTGGATGCTGTGCTGATGGAAATTGAGGAGCTCTATTCGGCTGGTGCCACTGGTCATCCTTCTCCTCAAAGACTTATGACTCCTCACAGGAGCTTAGGCAAACAGAAACCAGTGACAGACTGTCAGAAAAACAGAAGTCCTTTATTAAAGAGGCATGTGAAGTCTGAAAGGAATGCAATGCCTGCTTATCATGCGGCACCAAGGAAATCCAAATTGCATGATCTTGAGATTTCAGACCACCCAGATGAATCGTCTTGCAGTGCCCATCCTTCCAACTACCCACGTCGTGATAGGCTTTATGTCCAGGAATTTCCAAGCACTAGTTCTTTATCCTCAGGTCACAGTTCCAAGAGTAGAGGCCAAGATTGTAGTTGCCATTCAAGAGAAGATGACCCACAGAGGGATCAGTGGGGTACTTTAGGCATGCCTCAAAGCACGAGTGGAGAAGGAGGATGGAGTGGAGACACAGGGTGGAGTGAAGAAGATTACTGTTCTTGTCAGAATAGTGCAGATGAGGTGGAGGATGTCCGACAACGGGATACCTGGTGTAGGTACAACGGTGGAGAGACTAGCAGTACTCCAGGCCACTCTTCCCGAAGTAGTTCTGAGCACCTGTCCTTACTGTTTGGCCACCAATACAACTCCTTATCCAGCTTGTCCAGTGCAGCAGACTGGAGGCATCCCAGGAAACATCAGGCAGTGCCTGATGTAGATTGTGATTGTACACCAAATTGCCCATATTCTCGGAGTTCAGGGTACCACACCATGGATCCATATGCAGATGAGCTGTGTAGCGGCCCGTCCAGAAGCCTTAGTTGTTCCACTATGGGACTCACTGAATATGGACTGACTGATGACAATGGATGCCAGGACTTGCACTCTTCTTGTGAACACTGCCTTGGTGTGGATTCTGGAGATAGCACAGAAAGAGTATGGCCTGAGAGAGTTCACACAAGCATGTCTGATGTACAGTGTGGTGCGGAATACTCCGAGAACACTGATACAGACTGTGCCCAGCCACCCAATGCTGGGATTGATGTGGTGAAGATTAGCAAGGCTATGCTCACCTTTCGATCTGCTCTTCGTGGAGCTCTGAAGAGACTTGAGGTGCCTGATCCTCACTGTCCAGATGAGAATATGTCAGATATAGGCTCCACTCCTGACAAGCATTCAGATGAGCCTTTGGATGTCGACTCAACCGTGGCTGGATCTGATTCTGATCATTTTTTGCCGTCTAGCTGTGAAACCTTAGACCTAAGTTTGTCACCTCAAAAAAGAGGTGGTGCCTGTTTCCATGGAGAATATGACCATAATAACCTGAAATTACAGCCGGGTGACTCCCAGTTGTTTGATCCTGAAGGTTTCACCTCTGGCACTCCTTCGCCATCTTGTACCCCAACCGAATTCTTCTCAATGGACCATTCGGTCAGTGCAGAAGAACACCTGTCCGAACAGGAGTTTTTGCATGTGGACAGTTCTTCTGAAATCAACTTGGAGAAGGAGATCCCAAGTTCAGAGACTGCGGAGAATTTTCCTGAGGAGATGCTTCTTGCAGAAATGCCTCACATTGCCTGTGAAGGCGTCGAGCCAAGATCTCTGGGCACAGTCCTTGAAGCAAAGATTGAGGTAAATCAGGTAGAGGCTCAGGTAGACCCAGACAGTGACAACCCTGAACAACTAGACCCTCACCACCAGAAGTGCCTGGCCAATATTCAGCGCGTTCTCAAAGAACAGAGACAAAGACACAAACTGTCTAGGATTTCTAGTGGGTCAAAGCATACTTTTTCAGTGGAGGAATTCAATCCAGGTATAACTTGCACGAATGTAGGGGGACACATTGAGAAAATGTTTCTTGCAATAATTGTATAGCAAAATAAAACCTCATTGTGACATTTTTAAAATGGATTAATTAAAACTGATTGATTTGTGCTGATGTAACCTTTGTACTAAACGTGCCTGTTTTTTATTTTAATTTGTTTTCCAGAGGAAAGCAGAGAGGATGAGCAGGTCACTTTAAAACATCTGTCTTTTTTTACTTAATTATTTTTACATTTTTTCTTTTACTGAAGTCTTAACTTCTGCCCTGTCCTGTTTTCAGACGCTCATAACTAAATGCATGCCATCCACCACTGCATGTGATTGGAACAGAAAATTGTCTCATTTACAGTCATTGTGTGACATGAACCCATTATTGTAACCCTCTCATTCATAAATAAGAAATGTACTTGTATTGTTGAAATAAATTAGGAACTTATCATAATTAGAAAATGTTCATGTTGCACTGTCTGCGTTTTGTTTCTTCTCTGTTCAGTCTTTTAAACTGCTTCAGTCCTCTAGTTATCATTTTTTTTAATCCATTTGAAATGCCAGCCTTGTTCTTGCAGCTCAGTTGCCTCATATGAGCGTTTCAAAGTCTTGAGAGCACTACAGTGGAAGGCCCTTTGGGCATTATGTTATCCTGATGTACCTCCATTTGTCTGCTCCATTTGGTCTAAGGGTGGACGTTTAAGGCATTGATCAGATTGTACAGAGGCCAAGTCCTCAAGTGTCCGAGGTGTTGTGTTTTTAACTCTTGATGAAGCAGAAGTGACCTCTATATGTGATAGTATGTCTACATGTGCTTAATAGGTAACAGTATTTCTTTATGTGGCTAATAGGTAATAGTGTTTCTATATGTACTATGTGGGTAATAGCATTTCTATATATTTACGTCATGGGTAGTAGCAATGTATTTCTGGATGTACTCTATGGGTAGTAGTATTTTTATATTTATTCCATTGGTAATAAGTATTTCTAGATGTACTCTATGGGTAGTAGAATTTCTGTATGTGCTCCATAGGTGATAGTGCTTCTATATTCACTCTATTGGTAAGATGTTTTACTAGATGTACTCTGTTGATAAAATGTATAGACACTGTAGATGATAAATTCAAGTTGTGTTTCCAATGTACATATGCAGTACTGAGTTCAAGCACCCATTTCCATGCCAAATTCACATTTCATAATTCAATATTGAAATGTGAATTTTAACGTATGATCTGCGTGTTTTATTAACATGACACTGTTGTCAAAAAGTATAACCTCATATTGGGCTGCAGTTTTTGTTGTCTTGTTCTTTTGCACTCATTCTGTGTGTGTGCGCTTTTGTTTTTAAATTCTTTAACTTCTAACTACTGAGTGAAAGTGGTGAAACTCAACCAGTCCTGTCGCTTGTTTAACTTAGGTCTTTTTCAGTCAAAGTGTTTTCAAGTGAAAATTGTTTTTGGCTTCACTCTTACCTTCCTTCTACAAAGATTTCACTACAAATACTCTGTAATTATTTTTATTATTATTTTTTTTATTATTATTATTAATAGGGTCGCCAGAATGGAGATAATTCCAGACACGCCTGGATCAAGGCAGGGTGAGTCACTTTAATGCGTCATTGTATAGTTTAAAAAGAACATAAAACTAATTAGAAAATTATAGAAAAGTAGTAAACGTGCAATATTGAGAAATCCAATTATATTTTGATTAAATAGACATACTAAGCATTTTATTAATAAATCAAGATTATTAATTTATAATGTTGAAAATTTGAAATTAGTAGCATGCAGTGCATTTATAGGTCCTCAGACAATTTTTTTCCCCCTCCGACTATCCATTGTTTTCCACTGTTTGATTAAGGATTAGAGTTTGTTTTAAGTGTAATTAGAAAGCTCTGACCCACATTGGCCATTTGTGTTCAGGAACTGGACAGTAAAGGGCACGAAAAGCATAGAACTGTTCTTAAGTGAATGCATGAGTACCATGTTAAAATCAAGCTAAATTAGGTTTGTTAGGTGATTAAAACATTTTCTTTGTTTGTGTGATGCTGTGATGAGAAATATTTGTTTGTTTTAGCAAAACCCTCAATTTTATTGGAGCAAAAGTTGATTTCATTTTAATAGTTTTTTTAAAAGTTAAAATTAATTAAAAATTATACTTACATACAGTCACTAATTATAATTACAGGTTTTGGATCTAGGACTTGTAGTCAGGGTGTGTAATATAAGGGGTCTCGCTGGTCCGAGACACCCAATTGAAACTTGAGACCCCCTGAAAGTCAGTACACGAAAATGTAGGGTCAAAAATCACCACTGTTTGAAGTGAATATTCTACTATAAGTGCTGAATAAGTGTCAGAAACAGAAGCTTATGATGAGAATCTACAATTTAATGTGAGGGATTCTCATGTCTGTTATCCACAGAAGTGGGAGTGGCCTGTTTGGGATTGACAGCATGCCAGACTTACGGAAGAGGAAACCAATCCCGCTTGTTAGCGATGTGGTGGGTATTCCTGTACATCTCTCTGTCCAGGATCAGGCAACAAACCTGTTTGTTGTGTTGTTTTTTAAGTAAATATTTTACAAATATTTGCAATCTCTTGACTCTGCTGCATTTGAGTGCTTTTTGGTTAAGTAGGATAATGACAATCCCTTTTTAAAGGTAAACTCATTCATTTTATCCTTGTTATTTTAAGTTATTTTTAGCCTCAGATAAACACATTTTTATTCCTGTACATGTTTTTTTTTGTTTTAGACCTTCATTAAATAATATTACATGCAGTGTCAATCTATACTAATATACTTATATATGTATGTGCATGTATTTATATAAATATGTATTGATGTATATGTTCATGGAAATGTGTATGTAAGTTGTAGGTTTGTTAAGCCAACTCCTTACTCCAAACTCCAAAATTAAACTTATTATTATTATTATTATTATTATTATTATTATTATTATTATTATTATTATTATTATAACTCAAATGTTCATTTTAACACACATAACTAAATCATAGGAGTGTCAGTGTCAACCTAACCCATGAAAATGACCAGGACCTGTTTGTGGGTCCAGGCTTCCATTTAACGTTCCTGTAGCTTAGTAATATCATGGCCAGTTTGGCTCAATTTCCATGTAATTCTGAGAGCTTAGCTTTGGGATGTAAGTCTGAGAATTGATGGGGTTAAGCACTCATGGCCCCCTAGGCTGATAAAAACAATTCTGTAAAATCACTTTTTGGAAAACATTGAAATAAACCTCTGCACTTCTCTTGAATGCCTTCATTTAATGTGCTCAGGCGATGGTAAGTCTAATGAACAACTCTCTTCGCAGATACTGGCACTGGCCACTGTTTATGCTAAGCAGGAATGGGTGGTTGTGAATTTGTGGAATTCGCACTGCTCCATTCCAGTAACATGCAAATACAAGTTCTATAAACACTCTGACCTTCTGCAACTTTTGCTTCTCAAAATCTGTCTGAGGTGACTCATTTGCAGGACATACCGTGGAAGCGTCCTACGCGTGTTTGCTCGTGTATTTGCATGTGTACTTAGCATAAAGATACAGAGTTTATTGTTCACCCTCCCAGCCACTGGTTCATTTCGGTTTTGGTCTTGGTTTACCACCCTCCTGCTTTGTTTGTACATTCCTGGAGGCCATCATCTCCACAGCAGCTGCACAGCAAGCTTTTTGATGGCCTTATAGATCAGCTTTCCTTGATTAGGCTCCATTTTCCACTTCCTTAATCACCAGATATTCAGGATTTGGTAATCCTGAGCATCAGCCTGCCAGTGATGGCTCAATCCTCTACGCTTTTACTCTTTCTAACATTTTGATTTCCCAGCACACCTGTTGCCCTGCCTAGTATCAGTGACCTTCCATCAGTTTGGTTCAGATCCTGATCCATCTAGCTGAAGATTTTCTTTTTGGCTTGGATTTTTATTTATTTATTTGATTATTATTTATTATCATTGCATTTAGTCTTTTTGCCCCCCCTGGAGAATGCGCTAAGCATGTTGGGAAGTGTGTTTTCTTGGCGTGGACTAATATCTTCTTTCTGTGGCACAGTCGCTGGTCCAGGCCAGGAAAGCAGGTATCGCATCCGCCATGGCCTCTCGATCGTCCATCAAAGATGAGGAGCTGGTAAGAAAGACGCTGAAGGTCCCAAGACCTTCTATGGATAATATATTCATTGTTTTAAGTCAGAAAATGTCAAGTATTACTTTCCATGATTGGGCTGCACGATACATACTACTGGTAGGAGGCTACAGTTGCTATTTACCTTGGAGTGTATTATATACTGGTAAATCAAAAATAAAACATGGTTAAAGATTGGCCTGCACTGCTCTGACCGCCAAAGAAACTCATCAGCAACTGTGGTCAGCCAACATTCATAGCACCAGATCAGCAAAACCGCAGCTAATGTTAGTAGCTCACACCAGTGAGAATAGAGCTAATATCCACAGCTCCTGATCAGAGAGGCCTTATCTAGCATCCATACCTCCAGGTCAATATGACCATAGCTAACATCCTTAGCTTCAGATCAGTTTTACAGGTTGCCCAAAGAGACTACAGTGAGACCATACGAAACATCCATAGCTCCAGATCAGTGAGACCATAGCTACCATATATAACTTACCATATATACCATATATAACAGATCAGTGAGAAAGAACCAGCAAACTTTATTGATCCCGTAGGAGATTGCTTAAAATTCTGCTCACAGCGGTATATCCAACCAGTCCCTCTTCTGACTCTCTTCATTCAGCCTTGTTTTACCATATCTAATATCCATAGCTCCAGATCAGTGAGAACATTGCTAAAATCCCTAGTGACAGATCAGCGAAACCATAGATAACATCCATATCTCCAGAGCAGTGAGTCCATAGCCCCAGATCAGTGAGTCCAGATCTCCAGATCAGTGGGACCTTAGCTAACATCCGTAGCTCCATATCAGAGTATTTAGCCACCACACACAACTTCCATAACTTCCATAGCTATGTGTACCTACAAAAACTGGCTATGTCTCTTCAATACACCAGTATTTTTCTGTAGAGCATTTCCATGGTGGCGTGTTGATTGACTGTTTCTGAGGTTGTCAGTGTCAAGTTAAAGTAACTGTGTTCACATCAACTTTCACAAGTTAATAAAGACTCTAAAGACAAACTTAAGGATCAACTTATCTCTGTTTATGTAATCTATTTACTCACATTTTATTCAGTTCACCTCATATCTGCTCGTTTAATCTCCTCTCTCTTCTTTCTCTGCCCTGCAGAAGAGTCACGTGTATAAGAAGACTCTGCAGGCTCTGATCTACCCCATCTCCTGCACCACGCCCCATAACTTTGAAGTTTGGACGGCCACCACACCCACCTACTGCTATGAGTGCGAGGGGCTGCTGTGGGGTATTGCCCGGCAAGGCATGCGCTGCACCGAGTGTGGGGTCAAATGCCATGAGAAGTGTCAGGAGCTGCTTAATGCGGACTGTCTGCAGCGTGAGTATGGCCAATAGGGGCAGTAGAGCAATATTCACCAACCTCACTTCCACTGTGAACGGAATGCACCTGATACAGCTAATTATTTTAATCAGCGATGGTGTATAAGGACCATTAAGTTTCTGTCCTGATCCCCTTTCAAGCTAGCTAACAACCTAGGCTTATACAGTTTTGTTGTGATGTATGTGTATAGCAGCAGAAGTGTTACACTATTGCACACTATAGCACCACACTATGGGTGTGTCCGAAATCGCGCACTTGCGCACTTTTAGTGCGCGAGTTTAGTGCGTAGTGCGTTCACACTGA
>JBBPCY010000035.1:579096-594315 GCA_037974405.1 Brachyalestes nurse | reverse complement strand
TGTGAGCGAGAGTGTGAGCGGGAGTGTGAGCGAGAGTGTGAGCGAGAGTGTGAGCGAGAGTGTGAGCGAGAGTGTGAGCGAGAGTGTGAGCGAGAGCGAGAGCGTGAGCGAGAGCGTGAGCGAGAGTGTGAGCGAGAGTGTGAGCGAGAGTGAGAGCGAGAGAGTGAGAGAGAGCGTGAGAGTGAGGGAGAGAGAGAGAAACTGGGGTTATTCTCACCTGGGCCATGGGGGCTCAGTCTTTACCGGGCCTTGCATACAGATTCTGAGACACCTGTACACCCACAATACACCTGGATATGTGGGTATTCCACTTTTATTTGTCATACAGATAAAAAATAAGCAGGTCTTGGGAATCTGTGACTGTCTTATCTTAGCAGTATGTCTGGAAGCTGGATATAAGGTATGAACAGAGAGTAAACTGGTACATTATGCACCAGGGTTCAAAACATATATGGGTGTGTACATATACACATACACACACACATACATACATACATACATACATACAAACCTGACACTGCAGATGTCAGGGGCAGATTTAGAATTTGTGTTCTGCTGAGCTGTTTCTCCCTTTCCTGAGCATTTAATGCATACATTCCATTCCAAATTTGCTATAATGGTTGCATTTTTCTCTTCAGATTGCTACGGAGGAGGCAAGGGTATGAACAGCGTGTGTTACACATCTTTTAAGGGGTGCAAGAAACATTTAAACTGCATTGATTTTTAAATGTTTAAATCAATTAGAATGATATTAAATAAGTTTGTGCTCAGTTATTGTGGTCAAAATAAAAATCGCAGTCTTTATTCAAAGGAAATACAAAAAATGTTGTGTGAATTCAGTAACTGTCAAAAGTAATTCAAAATCATATCAGAATAACTGATCCAAACCCAGTCATGTAGCACTGAATCACTTCATAATCATATTGAATTGGAGAGCAGAGATTTACACTCTGAGCCTCAGGTAGTAGTGTGTAGGTGTGTAGAAGTGGATGATGGAACAGGTTCTAGAGTGCAGTTTGTTGCTCTAGAAGTAGAACAGAGACCCTCTGTAGAATAGAGCAGTGTTTATTAGAGCTTGGCTGATCTGGGCTGATAAAATCGGCTGATGTTGAGTTTCTATATAAGGACTGTGAGGGCTTCCCTGAGCTCTCTAGACTGCTTAGCTTGAAGATAAAACAGCATCATGGTTAAAAGATTAGTCAGTAAAGCACTGTTAACCAAAACCTCTGGCACCGGTATCATTTTGAACTTTCTTATACCATGTCAGCTGATATTATTGGTCATCCAGATTAAGACTAGATTCCATTTTTTCCCAACTTTCTGCATATTTCATCAGTTTATTTGTTAGTCATTCAGAGTGGGTTCATTATGAAAAGACTCATCGTAGAGAAACTTACAGACTCTAATTTCTTTACAGTGGAACCAGACGTGTCCAACCCAGATACAGCTCTTTCATTCACCATCAAACGCGAGTGGCACCCTGAATGTCTCCCTTCACCCAAACTAAATGGGTTTAGTTTTAGGACTGAAAGCTTCTCAAAACTGGTATAACGACGTCTCAGGCGTCAGACGGCACAACCATAACCATTTCATGGAATAACGTTTTGTGAGGGAGATTTTAGAGGCAGATATCCGGTTCCATTCACCACAACTGTGAATAAGGGTGAGGTGTTTCACACTAAACTGCTCTGAATGACTTTATTGACATCTTAGCCATTTAATTATGCAGAAATCTGGAAAATAATTTGCTATTAAAACTGGTCTAGTTTTAGTGAGGAATGCTTTAGTCAGAGAAACAGTGCTGGATTTAAAGCGGTATTTTTTCCATGTTGAAGCTGAATGAGATAGTGGAGCCTGAGGAGGAGGAGGAGGAGGAGGAAGAGGTGGAGGTGGGTGTGTGACTGTGTGTGTGTGTGTGTGTGTGTGAGAGAGAGAGAGAGAGAGTGTGTGAAAAGTGTCTCATTAATTTAAATAGTCTCTAAAAGATAAAGACAGGTGCTTTAATGTCAGCAGAGGTCTCGTTTCATTAAGATGAGAATATTCTCAGTGCTGATGGTTTATTTAAACGTATTGTCTCTGTCATAACGTCGCCTCTCTGTTCGCTCTGACTGACAGGTGGCTGCCGAAGAGGAGCAGGTGGGTCAGATGGGTTTAGTGTAGTGCTTTAGTGCTTTTCGAAGATTCCGAATTGGGCTTAAAATAAACGTAGCTCCTCACCTTTTTGTACAGAGCCCTCTAGTGTTGTTTCTAGTGTTATTCTAGTGTCCTTACTTGTTTTGTTCTGCTGTTGGTCTGATGTTAATAGTATTATTCTAGTGTACTCTAGTATTCTAGTGTTATTACTAGTTTTACAATGTTATTGATGTTATTGCAGTCTTTTAATGTGACTGTGGAAGCAGTCACACTGTTGTTCTTTACAAAGTTTTGACAAAACATCTGTTTATATCCCTCGCAGCACGTGTATATTCAGATTTTTGATCGATTGGTCAGGGACTGAGTATTGATCACTTAAAAACCCTATTTTTGTGTTCAAGTCAGCTAAAGCATAGAAAACAACAAAAACATAGAAAAACAAATGCAGAGAAACAAACATGGAGCAAAACACACAGCAGGCTCTTAAACAGACTTCAGGACACTAAAGCTCAGGTCAGTAATAAAAAGATGTGAGTGTTTGGTTAATTGAAAATGAATGCAGGGAATCAGGAGATCGCTGGTTCAAATCCATAACTGTGAATATTTTTTTTTAATACAAAATGTTTTGTGTTCTTGTTTTGTTTGGATGTCTCATGGAGAGTAGATCAGTAAGAGTGTCAATAAGTACCAGCATCAATGTTGATATCTATAAATTGCTAACTGCACCAATACTATTTATGAGGTAGCATATTATCTGTTCTGTAGTCTTGTTAATTTGTGTGTGTGTGTGTGTGTATGTAAGTATGTATGTGTGAGTGAGTATGTTGGGGGTGCATGTGCAATCCTTGTGTGAATGTGAGTATGGGCGTTGTGTGTATGTGCTGCAGGAGCAACTTTGTGTGTGTGTGTGTGTGTGTGTGTGTGTGTGTGTGTGTGTGTGTGTGTGTGTGTGTGTGTGTGTGTGTGTGTGTGTGCGCGCATTTGTATGTACACTATGTAAATGTGGGACTGGGTGCGTTTTTTTATGTGTGTGTGTGTGTGTGTGTGTGTATATGCAACATGTGTGCATGCGCAAGACACAAAGCTAAGCTGTGTGTGTGTGTGTGTGTGCGCGCGTGTGTGAAGGTTGTGTTGCGGGCTGATTACAGTGGGATTAGTGAACTGGAGTGTGTGTCCACACTCTGGAGGCTGAGAGACACAGTGGCATCACTACATGAAAGGGTTCTGAAAGCAACACACACACAGACACAGTGACAGGATTTAATATTCGCCTGTTTGTTTTTCATTAAAGTGCTGGAGGAAATCGGAGTAACTGCTTTATAAAGTGATTTTTTTGACAAAGATATTCATCTGGAATGTTTGTTTTTGTAATAAATATTTAGGAAATTAATTAATTATTACACCCAAAACATCTATGTGCTGTGACCTGTTGTCGCCTGTGCTGTTTCTCCTGATGTGAGCCGCGGCTGCGTGGTTGATTTTATTTACTCTTAAGTGTTTACAGTTGTGTTCTTTCTGTTTTCTCCCTCTGTAGCGCGACTGCAGCGCTGTTAAGGTGGGTCTTTAAAAAAAAACTGAACATACAGTCCTGGGCAAAAGTCTTGAGCCACCTCTTTTTTTCTTCCAAATATGCGAACTTTATTGTATTTTTAATGGAGTCTTCAGGAACAGTTCTCCAGGCTTCCTGAGGGACTTTCAAAAACTCTCATTTCCAGTCCAGTCCCTGAACCTGACCAGTTTCAGAGGAATGTTTTTTGTTTGTTAAGACACACAGTAACCTACGTATGAATCATTCAAGAAGAGCGAAACAGTGAATCAGTGAAGGAAGGGACGGTGGTGGCCTGGTGGGTAGGACACTTGCCTACCTTCAACATACCACCACTGGGTCCCTGAGCAAGACCCTTAACTCCAAGCTGCTCCAGGGAGACTGTCCCCTGTAGGGACTGGAAGTCGCTTTGGATAAAAGCGTCTTCTAAATGCCATAAATGTAAATGAAACAGTAGCAGATGATTCCAGATGATCAGGCGGTGATCAGTATACTGGTGGTGTTGAATACTGAGTGGCTGGAACTCTTTATCTAGGCTTCTTGTATCTTTAGGCACTTGGCAGTCCGTTCCAAAGTTCCTATTTCTTTAATATACTGAATATGCCAAAGACTGACAGACAGAAAATAGTATTTTACACCTGTCAATACAAGGTGATTCCAAGCTAAATATAAAGAAATGAGGGGTGGCTCAAGACTTTTGCACAGTACCATATGCATCCGTGTGCACATGTATGTATAGTTTTACAGCTATAGAATAGGAAAGAGTGCTAAGACATTTATTTTTTACAATATAATTTGATGATATATCAAAGCAGCTTTCAGATAAATGTGTAAACTACATAGTTTGTAGAAGTAAAAGTGAGATGTTGAATGTGACCAGATGAATAGATCTGTTGGAGATTCTAAAATAACATGCAGAACAATAAGAAATAAATTATAAAATTAATATTCAGAATGAAGTTTTAATCATATAACTCTCCAGAATGAAGCTTGTATAAAATGAACATCTATTATAAGTTTCTGATAAAATAATAGTCCAGAACAACATTCATAAACAATTAATATCTAGAATAAATACAATTCTAATAAATTATGCAGAATGAGGTTCCAATCAAATTGATTGCTCGAATTATGTTCTGTAAAGATGATAACATAACATTCTAATCAGATTATTATCCAGAATGAAGCTTTTTTAAAAATAATATCTAGAATAACATTCTAATAAAATTATGCAGAATGACGTCTATTTGAAATGTAGAATAGAATAACTTTGAATAGAATTATAGAATTACTATAATTTTTTATAGTAAACTAGCATCCGTAGTAGAGGTCAAATAAAAAATTTGAACTAGAATTACTAAGTTCTAATAAAATGAATATCCAGAACTTTCTAATGAAAATATTGTCTGGAATTCATGATAATTTAGTTGAAGGAAGATAACTTGAAATTATTCTAAAGGAGTATTGTATCATCAGTTTATTATTTATCATTTAAAAAATTAATGTGAGAAACAATAACAGATCAATAGAAATGTGGCTGAAAACCAGTTTACGAAATGTGAGCTGGTTGTTTCCTGGTTTATCTGAACTGAGCTCCTCGGCCCCCTCTGCTGGATTTACATGATATCTAATTCCTCCTCAGTGTCCAGTAGCCAAGTTCTTTTCCTGGTGTGAGATAGTATTAGTGTGTGTAGACCACCCTCTAGTGGTCGGCTGACAGAAGTGTGTGTTCTGCCTCCCTCCTTCCGTCCCTCAGCTCTTGGACAGTGAGGAAGAGGAGGAGGAGGAGGAGGAAGGGGAGGAGTTGGTTCAGGTTTGTTAAAGGGAATTTGAGCATCTTCATTTGTGGTTGGTCTGAAGTGATTTCAGTTCCATCTCCTCATTCTCCCACTCTGAGAATCACACACACACTCAAATACACACCATCGCAGCCCCAGTGTCTCGCAAACAGCCTTGTCTGGTGTATTCTTCCTACTTGGAGTGACTTTGTTGATTTAAAGGAGTAGTTCAGAGAAAAGTCCAAAATGTTCCCCAAATGAAGTCGATCAGCCACACATGTTTGGCTTAAGTTTTCTTAGTTTTATTCCTCTTTTCTTCTCTTTCTTGTCAGAGATAGGAGGCAAATATAGCTGGTAATAGTATAATAATACTCACACACTCACATCGCACACTCACCTCGAACTATGTTCTCTCCTAGACTTCTTTAAGTTGTTTCATTTTTTCTTTTTTTTCCTAATTTATTTGACTCCAGTTCCACCCCCCTTTATCACCGATTCACTGTATCTTGTCCAGCAGTTATTTTTGATCAAACTTGTATATTCACACCCCTTAAACTGCACTTACAGTGTGTATTGTTACATTACACTTTAATCCGAAGTTGTGACCTGTGGTGTAAATTAGCTCGTACTTCCGGGATGCAGCCTGCCTTGACTGATCGACTTTTATTTGTCATAAGTGGGATCTTAACGTGGATTTGATTTTTTGACAGACTGCTCCTTTAACTCATTCGACACCCACACACACCCACCCTCATACTCTCCATTCACCACACTGGACCACTCCTCCAGTGTGAGTTCCCACAACACGGCCTGAATTCAGCCTGAACTCTGGACTCACAGTACAGTAAAGCCATCGCTGGCTAGTGTGAACGTTTGAGTTTGGTTTTTTTTTTTTAATGAATCACAGGCTGATGTTTCTTTACCGTGTCCATCTCCGCTGCTGTTGCTCACAAAGTCCTTCATTCAGGACCTTTGGCGCTGGTGTGCACATGCAAAAGACACGGCATGATAAAATGTTTGAGGGTGTTTTTGCGTGTTTTTGTTGTTTGTTTTTTGTTTATCTAAGGTGTTGATTTTGTATGTGCACCGGATTTATACAATGCTAAAGGCTTTAGAACCCCCTCACACCCCGTTTTCAATTAGTTGGTTAATTTTCTTTTATGCTTTCTCTCGTTGTTTTCAATAGAATGATGAGGAAAAGGTGGGTTTTTATGCTTAGATAAATTTCTAAATTTAATACAATGTAACCTAGATAAACATATTAATATATATTCTACATATCACTAAAACATTAGTTACGTAAATCACAAAAACGTGTTATATACATGTGATATAGGCTATAAATTATAAATAATTCTAATATATAACATTATATCTACTTTATGGGTAATAAGGCTAATACGATTTTGTCTCCGTATTCTTGTCTTTTTTTTAATTCCCCCAAAAGACTGATAAAGAAAAGGTGGGTTTTATGCTTAGACAAATTGAAACCTAATAGAATGTGACCTAGATAAGCATATTAATATATATTCTATATATCGTTAAAACATGCAGTAGTCAAAGCCTTTGTTACATATATCACAAAAACATGAATGCGTACGCTATATAGTGTATGGAATTCTAAAATATAACATGGCTGTTTTATGAGTAATAAGGCTAATAAGACTTTGTCTCCATGCTCTCTTTTTTTCCCCCATAAGACCGATAAAGAAAAGGTAGGTTTATAATAACTCATTGAAATACTTCGAATAATTACTGTAGATCCTTTCCAAAATGGATCCAAAACGGACCAGACTAGCTTTTACATTTTTTTCTAAAATCACTGAAAATCATGTTTTTATTCCCTTTTTTTGTTTCTAAATATCTTCCCCGGTTGATTGTAAGGGGTGGGTCATGCCGTAATGTGGCAGTGAGTGAGTTAACAAATGTGTGTCTTTACTTTTCTCTCTCTGAAGGTGCCGTCTGACAGTGGAAAGGTGGGTCTGAGCAGACTGTGTGTGTCTGTTGGACAGGAGATGAATCATTTACTCAGTGTGTGTTCACAGTCGGGCTCGGCCTTCTCTCTATCAGAGTGTTTATCTCACATGGGTGGGGGGGTGCATCATGTGTTTTGTCTTTTTTTTCTTTTACTTCTCTTTCTCCATCTCCTTTGCACTGGGCTCATGCTTTCTGGTTTCCAACACAAGGAGAATCAAAAGAATGAAATAAAACAGCTCTGGGAGAAACACCACACCTGGGTGATTTTATAAACTGTGGAGAAATTGGGACTGTTTCACTGTGGGGTCTTTATTTAGATCATTATTTGAGGAACCAGAGACAATTCATAGCTTCCAGTTTGATACATTCACAATATTTTCAACAAATTAAGACGGTTCATTATTCTCTCAGTATTCAAGATTCTGGATTACTTGCCGCATACACAGTGACAGAAGAACAATATGTAGTGAAATGAGCCCTGAAACATCTGTGAGTCTGTGCAATATAGTTACAGTAAGTTACAAAGAAAGTTAGCAGAACAAAGTAATAAAATGTAGAAAAATATTCAAATGAACATTACAGGTGTTCATTTAGTATTTATTGAATAAAAAAAAATTACTACAGTAAACTCCCACAAATTCGCGGTTCACATTCGTGGATTTTTTTTTTAGAACTTAACTAATAATTGATCATTTAGACTAATAATTTAACTAATAATTTAGAACCTAACTAATAAGATGCCACCCAAATGCCCTGCACCTTTTAAGGCTTCTGGCAATAAACCTGAGCTCCAGGGCAGGCATGGTGTGGCCGTGGCCGATGAGCGAGTGAGAGAGGTGAGCGGGTTTAGTGCTGGTTCAAGGTTAAGCGGCGTGAGTTGTGGCCGTACAGGAACTCGCCTATTAAAGGAAAAACTTTAATAAAACGGAGCTGCTCAGTCGCTGTCCAGTGTCTGCTTTAACTGGCGGGTCACCACAATAAGACTCCTGAAGAGCCGATGAACAGTAAATCCTCGTCTTCAATTGATGTCATTCATTATTGGTGATCACTGATGCGTTTTATTGTGTTTTTATTGCTGAAAATGAAACTATTACTGTATTTACTCTGCTTATACCAAAGAAAACGACAGCGCGTACCAAAGAAAATGCGCTTGAATGAATTACAGTGCAGTCCATAGAGGGGTAACATCGGTATTTTACATTTTACATTGGGGTTTATACTATAAAAATAGGCATTTTAGTCATCAATCATTGGAACGTAACCGCCGCGAATTTTGGGAGTTTACTAAAGAGACTAGCGCTGGAAGGTCGGGGGAGTGTGATGTATGAAATGAATGTGCTGGACTGGGTTGTTGATTGGTGCTATAGACAGTATAAATAATGCAGTTATATTAAATATGATTAATAGACTCAATGCAATTTCATAGTACCCCTTTTTATTGTAAAATCACGATATATCGACATAGTTACACCTAGTGGTGTGTGTGTGTGTGCGTGTGTGTGCAGATGGACTCAGAGGCCAGTGATGTCCTGAATGAGCTGCAGGTGAAGTTGAACAACGTGCTGGATGAGCTCAGTTCGACCTTCTCAAACACGTGAGTCAGTTCGTCACTTCATCACTAATACGTACCGATTTAGTGAGTGACCGCACACTGTTTATCTAATAAAAACCAGTGAGTGACCACAACATAGTGTTTATCTAATACACACCGGTCTAGAGAGTGGTAAAAGCTGCTGTGTTCATGCCCCCCCTGCATTTTATTGTATGAAACGTGCTCTGTTAATAAAGTTGTCGTTATTATTATTGTTGTTATTATTATTATTATTATTATTAACAGCTCATGTGTCTGTGGTTGTGCAGTTTCCAGAGCCGTATTGATGAGTGCACACGGCAGATGGCCAGTCTGCTGTATCAGATTAAAGGGCCGGTCAATGCCAACAGCCGCAATCAGGTGGAGGGCGACTCGGACAACATGCTGCGGCCACTGATGGACTTTCTGGATGGGAAGTGAGTCACAGCTGCTCTGCTTTCAGCAGAACTTCTATTGCACATCACCAAACCTTCTCTGAGCGTGTGTGTGTGCGTGTGTGCGTGTGTGCGTGTGTGTGTACAGTCTGATGCTGTTTGCGTCAGTGTGTGAGAAGACGGTGTTGAAGCGGGTGCTGAAGGAGCTGTGGAGGATCGTCATGAACAGTCTGGAGAAAACCATCGTCCTGCCGCAGGGCAACGACACCTTCGTAAGACAACACACACACACCTCGAAACACACGCACACACACTTGTATCTCCAATACTTTTTAGAATGAATGGATTTATATATATCCTCGAAATTTCAAATCATTAATTCTAACATTCTAACAGTGATGAGAGCACAAATCTTTACCTTCTGCTTTTTACCACAAAAGGAAGATTTAAATAGTCAATTAAATGTCATCTTTTTAGCTGATAATTGGGCCTAAAAACAAAAGCAAACCCAACAAATAATCGAGTTGTTTAATTTTTTTTTAATTTGATTATTTTTACAATTCATTTCCTACAGTTATTTCACCACCTCTCTCTCTCTCTCTCTCTCTCTCTCTCTCTCTCTCTGTCTCTCTGTATCTGTCTGTCTGTCTGTCTCTCTCTCTCTCAGGGTACAATATTTTCAGCAGCTAAAGACCTGGGCCAGCTCTCCAAACTGAAGGTACAGCTGTAGAAGACTATCATTCTTTGTCTCAGAAAAGAACCACACATCAGAAAACAGTAGTATTTCTAATATACAGAATAAAAAGCTGCAATCCATCCCGTTCTTGAGCTGCTCATCTCAATCAGAGGTGCCCTTCCCAGCACTAACAGGGCAAAAAGGGAGGAATCACCTAGGGCCGGTCACCAGTCCATCACAGAACACACACACACACACACACACACACACACACACACACACACACAGGGTTACAATGAAAGACAGTCTCCAGCCCCCCTGGTGTTCATGTTTTGGACTGTGGGAGAAAAACTTAGACCCTTACAGAAAGGACTCGGCTGGGAAGCAAACCAGGACCTTCTTAGCATTTCACTTGTTTTAAATAATGGCTTTTTTAGAGTAAATGTGCTTACTGGATATTTTAAAAAGTCTGACCCCCAAACAGCCAATGGCCTGCTGACATTCATCTGTGACCTCTTAATGGTCAGATGGTCATTAGTGGAGTGTTAAATAATTAATTTGTTTTCTGAGTGCAGGATCACATGTCTGGGGAGGCTAAAAGCCTCACGCCGAAGCAGTGCGCTGTGATGGACGTGGCTCTGGACACAATAAAGGTATCAGAGGCGGTTAAAGCATTTCAGTACACACTATAACTTACTCGCCTGGTTTTCTTGATGGATTTATTGTAGAATCCCCCTTTAAACTGTGTAAACTGATCCAAACTTCACTCCTTCCTTCTTTCCTTCCTTCCTTCCTTACTTACTTGAGCTAGAAGGTTAATGTTAAGCAATGCATTTAAACAAAAGTAAACTTCAAACCATATCTTGGTTGATCAGCTGATTTTGGGGTAATAAGAGAAAGTTAATTTTCTCTTTAACCTGCTGTGTCGTGTTCTCTCTCCCATCAGCAATATTTCCACGCTGGAGGGAACGGACTAAAAAAGGCCTTCCTGGAGAAAAGCCAAGAACTGTCGTCTCTCCGTCACGCGCTGTCACTCTACACACAGACCACAGACACTCTCATCAAAACCTTTGTCACCACACAGCACACACAGGGTATCAGACACCTCTCAGTCCTTCTCACTCTGTGTGTGCGTGTGTGTGTGTGTGTGTGTGTGTCACTCACTCACTCTCTCTCTATCTCTCTGTATCTCTCCCTGTTTATCTCTCTCTTTTTTCTCTCTCTTTCTCTCTCTATATTTCTTTCTCTCTTTTTTTTCTCTATGCCTCTCCCCTGTTCTCTCTCTATTTTACTCATGCTCTCTGTTTCTCTCTCTATCTCTCCCTCTTTCTTTCACTCACTCACAAACATGCTTGCCTTGTCTTTCCTGTCTCTTGTCTTTTCTAGTGCACGCGTGTGGATGTGGTTTAGGACACTTACTGGGAACTGTAAAATAGACAGTGAACATCCACACGTGGCCACCAGAGGTCACTAGAGAGCCTGTTTGTTGCAGAGGTGTTTCAGCATCATGTTGTCTACGGACACTCTTCAGTCTCTTTGGGCTGTCTGTGTCTCTGTTCTTTGCCATAAATCTCTGCTCTCTCATGATTTGCTGTGTGTTTATTCCTCTTGCTGCTTTCTCCTCTGCTGCATTGTCACTCTTTCTGCCCCAGTGCATGGTGGGAAGGGAATGAGGATAACTTCTAGTGAGAGAGTCCAGCCGTCCAGGGGTAGGTGCAGACCCCAGACCAGTTAAAGTGCCTTCCCTTCATCCCTTTTAATCCCTGATCTTTACTACATCGGTCATACAAGTCATGCTTTTAACACAGAAAAGCCTTTTCTGTGCTTTCATCAGACGTACATCAGAACATTACAGTTAATCAATGAAGTAAGTTCATCTCAAACAACATGAGATTCATAGAAGTAAACAGAAGTAAAAAGCACTCAAATGTCCTGTTTATATAACTTATGAAGTAGTGGAGCTTATAAGGCAGATGAAGGTCTTGATAATTGGGAGGGAGCAAGTGTGAAAAGGATTAGGAGGAGAGAGAGAGAAAAGACAAAGAAAGCAAGTAAGAAAAAGAGTGATCAAAAGGGTGGGGACAAAAGAAAGAGAAAGCAAGTGGGCAATAAGATATAGAGAAATGGTAAGAACAAAAGGAGGAGAAAGAGAAAGAGAAAGCTTGTGAGAAAAAGAGAAAGGTGGAGAAAGAAAAAAGACACGAAGGGGAAAGCAAGAGAAAAAGTGAAGACAAAGTTGGAAAGAAAGGAAAAAGAAAGGGAGAGAGAAAACAAAAAATGGAAAACTAAAGATCAAGGAGAATCAGAGACAAAGTAGCTAGAAAGAAAGGAAGTGAGGAGAAAGAGAGGGGGAGAAAAACAGAAAGCAAGTGGGGGGGTGAGAAAGAAAGTAGAGGAGAGACAAAAAATAGAAAAAAGAAAGGAAATAAAAAGAGGGAAAGCACATGGTGGAAAAAGGTAGACGATTAAAGAGAGAAGAAAGTGAGAGGGAAAGTAAGTGGTGGAGGGAGAGATCCGCCCCTCTCTCTTTCTCTCTCTCTCTCTCTCTCTCTCTCTCTCTCTCTCTCTCTCCCTCTCCACACCCCTATATATTATCTTTCCCTCCATGTCTCTTTCTCCCTCTTATCATGTAATCTCACATGTGAGCGTTACTGGTGTCACACAGTCTCAGAATTTCACAGTAACAGAATATAACAAAAACCTCCTATAGCCAAACCCTTACCTCACATTCCCAGACTTTATTAGAAACACCTGCCTCGTCTGTTTACTCACTAGACAGTTTATTCGAACGGCCTCTGCCTGCATGTCTCAGTCTGGGTGTGTTTTGTTTCAGGCTCAGGTGTGGACAAACCAGTGGGAGAGGTCTCCATCCAGATTGACCTGTTCACCCACCCAGGCACAGGGGAGCACAAGGTCACGGTGAAAGGTGAGTCTACTGTCTAGTAAACCACTTCAGGGCTTTTTGTAAAATGAAATTATCATTCTTGTCTGACAAATCTGTCGGTCTAAATGACGACAGCCACCACAGAGCATGTTGGTCCATTTTTGGTTTATAACTAATGAAACTTCTGTTTGGCAGTCAGTATTACAGACAGTGACATTTCACTTAAATGTACACGGTTTAGTCTTTACTCCAAATGCAGCCAATCAGTTAAGACATGTTCGGTGGCTAAAGTCTCTTACTTTAGTTCTGCACTAGAGCTACACTCTTTGGACAAAGGTGTTGGGAGACACCTGTTTTTCAGGGTTTGGGCTAGGCCCCTTACTTCCAGTGAAGGACAATCTTAATGCTTCATGCTTAATGTCTCAACTTTTTTGGAATGTATTGCAGGCCTGAAATACCATCCCAACAGTTTTGTAATTTTAGTTTAAAGTGCAGTTTAAAAAAATTACAAATGAGATTGTTTGCTGTTCAGATTCAGATTTGTATCTAAAAAGATTCCGTAAATAATCGAATCCAATCATTTTGCTTTGCATCCATTCCCAGTGGTGGCGGCGAATGACCTAAAGTGGCAGACATCAGGAATGTTCCGGCCCTTTGTGGAGATCACCATGATTGGCCCACACCTCAGCGACAAGAAACGCAAGTTCACCACCAAGTCCAAGAACAACAGCTGGGCGCCAAAATTCAACGAGACGTTCCACTTGTGAGTAAAGGGGGAAAAAAAGTTTAAAAAATAATCTGTTTCACTGATAACAAGCAATACGTACATCTACAGAGAACACATTTAACCCTTAAGCGTGTAGCATCACACGGTTGCCCCACCTGGGCAGTGTACTGTCTCACCTATGTGTTTTAGACCGTTTAGCAAAGAACATTGTAACAAGTTTTAACTGTCGATGGAACACTGCGCGATAATGGCGATTCAAGATTACACCTGATATGCTTTCATCTTTACGCTTAGAACTTTATACTTTTTCACATTTGACAGTCAATTCATAAAAAAACAAAACAGAACTGATGCACCGACTCATGGACGAAGACACTCAAGAGTACAACACACACAACTAAGAAACACACACTCACTGTTTGATGCTGTAAAACAAATCTTTACAATTTGATAAAATATTGAGCCACCTGACAGATCTCAAAGTAACACCGGTAAATGAGCCTGCCAAGCAGTTGTTTTCTTTACACGCCTCTATAAACCGTCTTTATGGAGTATTTATTCCCCCACCCCTTATTCATTCATTACTACTGCACCGTTATTATAGCAACCACAGTTTGTGCTGTTGTACAAATAACATAATCATCCTCTTGTGACACCAGCATCAAGTTGACCATTGTCTCCCTGATCAGATCTTTAGCTGCTCTGCAGTCAGGTGGCGCAACCAGAGCGAATACATGAACAATACAAAGTAACATATTCTCAAATTTTTTGTGGAACGCTGATGCACAAGCAAAAAAACTCACAACTTTAAAAACACTCCCTGGTTGAAGGGTTAAATACAGAAACCCTTTGTACATTTTAGTGCAGAAAAGTCATAGGTTTGTACTCCTTTTATGAGAGTGAGGGAGTGTTCAGACAGTAAGTGGTTAATAAGGCTTAGTAAGATTAAAAAAGGACCTTTTTTCAAACGTCTTGTGTGTAAATTACAGTATTCTGGGGAACGAAGACGGGCCGGAGTGTTACGAGCTGCAGTTGTGTGTGAAGGATTACTGCTTTGGTCGTGCGGACCGCGTGGTGGGCATCGCGGTGATCCAGCTGCGGGATGTGGCTCAGAGGGCCAGCTGTGCCTGCTGGTGCCCACTGGGGTCGCAGGTGCACATGGACGACACGGGACTCACCGTGATGCGCATCCTGTCACAGCGTTCTGGAGACGAGGTGGCCAAAGAGTTCGTCAAACTGAAGTCGGAAACACGTTCGGCGGAGGAGGGGAGATGAGGAAACTGAGGGAAGTCAGTTAAACTTCTCTGTTTGAGGATGGAGGGCAGATCTGTTAACACTTGATTGCAGGTAATGAAGGAAAATGCTGCTGATCAAAGGGGGGATTTAAGGAGAAGGACTTTCAAGAGCACTCTGTCCAGTGTCCTGTGTTTTCGAGGAAGAGGACAAGTCTTGAATGATGTCTTTCTTCGTCTCTACCAATTTTTGTAATGTACTGTTTGTCAACTGCTTGTTGAGGAGCTTCACTTTTCATTA
>JBBPCY010000035.1:547155-571264 GCA_037974405.1 Brachyalestes nurse | reverse complement strand
ATCTTCTACAAGCAAGTTAGATGCATTAGGTTTTGTATGTGTGGTGGCAATAAATCAACAATGCAGTGAAATATGTAATTTTAGTACTTAAGTGAAATTTGACTGTATGACTTTAACTTGTATTGGAGTAACATTTGACTAGTGGTGTCTGTACTTTCACTTAAGTAATGAAGTTAGGTACTTTACCCGCCTCTGTGTCTTGAACTCTCAGCCACAGGTAACTACAGAATCAGCAGTATTCAAACTCACGAACTCATGATAATAGGGCCAGCACTTCTACAGTCTCTGCATAAACCAACTGATTATTTCAAGCTCATCAATCACTAGGGACAAAATGTAATACGGGAGGTGGTCCTGAAGTCCGACTAAATGATTACTTCACTTAACATCCAGAAAAAACATCTGAGACCACTCAAACAACAGGCTGACTTTTACACTTAAAATGACTGAACACATTTTGACCTTAGGAAGTACATAGCTGGATAAAACTTTAAGCATGCTTTACAATTTAATAGAGCCTGAGGGTGTTGCTGTGCCAGAAGAACCTGAAATACTCAGCCTTACTACGACCACAGCTACAGCATATCGCGTCATCAAAATTTTGTTTTTCTCTTATTTTTTTCACACTGATTTTTTGTTTGACAATATTTTATACTTAGACTTCACCAATCCACATGAAATTTGGCATGATTGTAGCCACACAAAGGGACATGCCCACTATGGGACACAAACCTATTATGCCTCATTTGCCTTGTGTGGCTACAATCATGCCAAATTTCATGATTGTAGTGTTTCATGCCCACCCCACTCAATGGGGCACTAAGCACTTTCTGTGCAATAATTTGACAACCATTTTGCCAAAAAATATGAAATTTGGTTAGTTGGAGAGGCATGACCCAAGGTCCTTATGATTCATTTGTGGAGAAGTGAATCATTACCCAGTTTCAAACAAATCTGTGTGTATAAGTGTTGCTATGACAAGCTACATGTTTTCCACTGTTCCTTCCAAGTCTTCCAAATTAATATTAATGTCTTTAATCCTAACACATACAATAACATTTGCAGAATTCAAATTTCCAATAAGAATAAAATACACATCTTCTCAGTCTATTATTACCATAAACACCAACAACACACATTCATTAAAACACAAACGACCACATTACTTGATTAGAAAAGGGTTAAACTCAGACAAGAAAAATGCACATAAAAGGTTTATGTAATACAGAAAGAAGAATGAAAAAATATTATTGATAAAACCATCAACTTTGAACAAAAAAATAAATAAATGAAAGTATGAGTGTCTATTGTGTTTTGAAGTGTATTAAATAACTCATTATATACCCTGCAGATTGCTTAATACCCATAAAATCTAAATTGTCTTTGTTTATGAAAAAGAAATCATGACTTTTGTGTGTTTTAAGTCTTTTTCTGAAGTTCTAAAAGCATGTTTTTTTTCAGAGAGAGCATCAGAGGCCTGTGTGAAAAAAATAAGTACAGACTGAAACAGGAAGCCATGTGATAAAAGTGCATGTTACTCTGAAAGCCTGTGGTTTTCCAAAGAAATGGAAAAAAAACCTGGCAACAAGAAAGGTTGAAAATATTTGGTGTTACTGCAGAGGGGGACCTTAGAATTGCACCAGCCTCGGGGCCCAGTGGAGTCTTAACTCTGGCCTGTCTATCACTCCACATGTCCTGATGCATTCAGACTGCAAATTGAGTAATTAAGTAACATCAGCTCAGTTTTTTCACTTGCTGTAAAGTGTCAGCTGACAGTCCTGAGAATCTTTATTTTGTGACTCATGATAGCCTTGATGATTATGCAATGAGTTACTGGATCAGAGGATTTTTTTTATTTGGCAAGTGATGCTGAACACAATGTAGTTTATGTGAAACACCATAGAATATCTAACATATGCCACAGTCTTAAGCACATCAGTGACCAAGCTTACTCAAATTGCTAAGGGAAACACTTGTTGGAGATTTTTTTTGTTAAACATATAAACTAATACATGAATAAACAAAAAAACGAAACATTGTGATTTTGTGTTTGAGTATTTTTTTAATCTCTCACTTCAAACACTTACCATCCAATACATAGTAGTTTAACCAGGTGTTCTGTGATCAAATTTAAAGTCAACCTGAAAATAGAACACATTTTTCTTAGCATGGTGGTGGGAGGGTGAGGGTTTAATATATTGTATAAGGGGAAAAAAATGTATAAATTCTTTAGAATGACATGAGGCAGTGCATTGTGCTTAATATAATAAATGACATGAACTAAAAATGTAAAAAGCTTCATTTTGATTTCAAGTTGAAAACCTGAAATTCTTGTTTTACTATATTTTACTATATTTATGTTTACTCATATTTATTCTAGTACCATATACACTGATCAGCCAGAACCATTAAGTCCTTTACATTTCGAGGCGGTGCATCAATGGATTGGACTAATTTACCATATGAAAAAGAAAACCATAAATCTTCTAAAAGTCTTATACCAACCTTTACTTGCCAGAAACAAATCTTATGTAGCACATACCACAAACGTGGCCCATTTCTCATTTTCCTCATGTATGAATAAAGCACTACAATGCTGATATGTTGCTTATATGTTGCAAAACTATATAAGTTTCATGTTGTATGCATTTAATATGCATTTTACATGCCGTTTGACTTCCCTATAAACTACATATGAGGTTCTAATACAGCATATTTAAACATTGTAAATTTTATGTAGATCATTTCCATATGAGTTCAGTACAGTTGAGGTATGCTGTGTTGATATATCTGTCCTATGAAAGGATTGGTGAAATGTCCAGGGTATTTCTCCACCTTTTGCTCCAGCAACCCCAGGTAAGGATAAGCAGTTCAGAGAATGCATGGATAAATGAATGAATGGCTTGAAATCGAAAATAATTACACGTTTTCAACCTCAGAGTTAATATACAGAAAGTGTTGGAGAGTAACGGAATACATGTACCGGCATTATGTATTTAGAATACAAATTATAAGTAACTGAATTCCATTACAGTTACCGTTTAAATAGGTGATACTCAGAATACAGTTACTTTGTTGAAATAAATGTATTACACAGCGGTATTTTCCTGTTCCATGTTAGCCTATCCCCTCTCTAATTTCGGTAATTCATTGCATTCTCGGAAACCCAAACAAAACACGCAATAAGAGCCTCTAATATAAGCGTCCGGTTAATGTTGGTGGCGTCAGTTATTTAATAACATAATACTGTAAATAACTGATTTTATGTTCAGTATATCAGTGTGTTCCTTGTGAAAGTCCAGTATTACTTGTAGTTTCCATCTGAAAACTGACATGACTCAATCAGTCCTTCATTAATTTAAATCAGGAGAATTTCACAAATCCAAACTGAGGAACTGAACATGTGTTCTCCTCACCAGCTCACACAATATCAACTACTTCATTTTTTTTTACAAACAAAACAATCTTGATACGTTTAACTGCTTTCTTATTTCTTTGCATTTATTCTAATGTTAACTTTGGTAGCAAAAGACACTTTATCACATGCTGAGAAAAAGCTATTTGCACAGTACTGTATGTAACCTCATTAAGAATGACATCGTTTCAGTAAAACAGAGAGTGGACATATAGTACTTGGAGCATATTTCACTGTGCTTTGAGTCTCATAAACCTGGGTTATTTGACTCTAATCTCAAAACAGTGATATCAATGAAAGTTTAAAGCTGAAGGAATGGCATGAAGAGGATGACTAGAGGCTGTCAAAGTTTGCCAACCCAAGTTGTGACAGATCGCCTGTGTGTGAGTCAGCGTTTAGTTCCCTGCTGAGAGCAGAGGCAGCGCTGCCTTCCTCGCAAGCCTGATCCCTCTCCGCAAATCACTGAGCATGCTCAGAGGGATTGCTGATGCTGTTGCTATAGGACAAAACCACTGTACCAGGCGAGAGAGAGAGAGAGACAGTGGGTGGATGAGAGGGAAGAGGGACAGACATAAACAGTCAGAGGAGGAGTGAAAGACCAAAGGAAGTGTGACTGAAACTAAGCCAAGAAAATGACTTTGCCCTTTCCTTCTGCTCTTCATTCTCTTGATTGTTTCGGCTTCTGTCTGGTAAGTGTGTATTTCAGTATGCTGTGAATGTGTCTTTATGCATGTGAGTGGAGGAAACAGGGCAAGGGGGGGGGGGTCATGATGCCCCACTTACTGCACAGACCGAGTCAGACCGACTGTGTGTAGTTGAGGATAGAGTGTCACGGCTGGGTGAGTTTCAATGCAGTAGCCCATTTCAGTGGTCTGACCTTGGGGTCGTGTTTTACTGTATTCCGATTTAAGCTTTCTGTGGATGATCATGTTTTGCTTTATATAACATAGATAAAATGATAAGAATGAAGGTGAAAAGTCTTAAAACATTAAGCGTGACATTCACAAAGCATCTTCATTGCTGGATCTATGTAGGGATGGTGGTATGTTAGGAGTGTAAGCACATCTTGGTGCATCACAAGCTTGTGGCTGCTTAACTGACTACTGGCCATACACTGGTTACTCTGTGGAGGAGTACCCCAGGGCTTTGTTCTAGGTCCCATGAGTTTCCATAACTGCAAAGTCCTTGTCCAAGTCCTCATCTTCATGCACTTCTAAAATCAGGGAGGATTTGTCACTATTGCTTGCCATCTGATCCTGGACCTGCTGTCCTGTGTTGAGATGCTTTCTGAATACCACCTTATTTGTTTTTACAAATAATTTAAGAATTGTTTAATCTTGGAATGTGAATCTTAACACCACTGACGAGTTTCTTGAATGTTCCTCTTCTTTCCTCAGGTTGTTGTTTGAAATGATGAAAATGGAGCATGATGTAGTTACAGGAGTTACTGCTGAGACATTTAAACTGCTAAGACAATTCTTTTGCTGAGCTGATGTTTTAAAAAATGGCTGCCTCTGCTAAGTTATCAGGAGAGATGCTGATTGTACGGCACATCCCTCTGGCTCACGGTCAGTCTGTGGGTTGTCAGCTTTACAACTCGGTACAGAGACCCAAAAGACCCAGTTCTTTGAAACTGACCCAGAGTATTTCATTGCCCGAGAGAGAAGAACCCCCAAAGGACGACTTCCAGAGCCACAGCAGCAAATCCAGCTCCAACGATGAAGCAGGAAGCACAGATCAGGGTGCTGAGAGCAGTCGAGGATATGATTCGTCTCCAACCTTCCAGTTAAGCTATTCACACAAAAGGGTGAAATTCACAGGCAGAAGAAGCACCCCACGGTGTCAAAACCCTTTCCTCCCTGAATCAGAAGGCCATGAGGACGAAGATGATGATGACTCAGATGGCGACAATCTGCACAAGTACTGCGAGGGCTCCTCCTTTCAGCTGCACGGACATTCAAATGGGACCCAGGACGAAGCCCTAGGGTATACCACCGGGATTTGGCTCCCATGTTGCAGTCGATGTATGACCAGTGGCTCTGTGTGCAACCACAAACTTAAGATGTTGCACCAAGAGATGGACCTGTTTGGGATCCCTGGGGAACACAAGCAAATCAAGAGCCTAACAGACTCAGAACTTCAACATCACCGGAACAGCAAAAGTACACCGGTATTAATGGACTGTGAGGAGCATGAGTGGGGAGATGAAGAGGACTATGACGAATACAACGATGGTCAGTCTAAAACCTCAGATTCTGAATCATCCATTCAAAAACAGATAGAGTATGTCAGCGATTCTTCTTGCAACAGCTCTGATGGGGTGCTGGTCAATTTCAGTGCTATTTACAACAAAACCAACAATGCAGTGCCTGCTATACCACATGATCTGGACAGTCCTGGTACACAGTCCCATGGAGATGACTTCAACCCCGTTCCCTGCTGGTCTCCTTGTGGAGTTGATCCAAATTGTAACCTTTACCCACTAGACTCGGATGGTCTGGCAGCCCTTGAGATCTCTGATCTTAATGCTTGTGTTCGAAGTCAAGCCCGGCTGATGACTTCTACCCAGAACTATTACAAACTGGTAACCTGTGATCTCTCATCACAATCCTCTCTGAGTCCAGCTTGGTCGTCAGTGACCAGTTGCTCTGAAGGTCAAAGCCAGGGAAGCTTGACCCCTCCAACAGAATATTTCCTCTTCAGAAAGCCAGAAGGAGAAGAAGGGGATGAAATCGACAAGAGGGACATCCAGGTACTGTAACAATCATATAACATCTGTGCTAATGTTGACAAGTATATGAGTAAGTTAGTTATTAACCCTTAGAACAAATAAAAACAGTGTAAAACACTCTAAAACAGGTGTTTGCTCTCCTACACACTCGTCGTTTGCCAACGCTCAGCCACTCTCTGTGCCCTCTCCTCTCTCTATGTGTTTTCCCTACTCACTTGTGGGCGGAGACTATTCTGAAAGTTCTCCCGGGTTCAAAGATCTTGTGTTTTTTCTGTTTGTTTCTAAGAGTAAAAATGTAAAAAATGTTGCCATTTTTGTTTTTTTGTGGACATTTGCATATGTCGTCATTTTTAAAACCCCAGTAGTGGTTATCATTATTACAAGTACAACAACTTTGGTTCTATTTGACATAGGAACAACCAAACAAAGCTAACAATGACATCTGACACCCCGAGCATCAACACAAACCAGGGACACTTTTATCCAATGAGTTGTTTTACTGTGTGACAATTTATCATTTGTTGTGCTTCTAAAAGTTAAACAAATGTGAGTCATTGCATGTACTCTATGTTTCGTTCAGCCTTTTCAGTTTGTGCATGTTTTTCTTTCCAAGACTGATGAGGACACTGGACTGAAGAGATGCAAGAGAACAATCAGAGATCCCTCCGTGTTATCAAGAGAAAGGAAGACACACAGCACACCACATGACCCAAAGTCTAGAGGTGCAGAACTCAATAACCACCAAGATGGCAGTACTACTCAGTCTCAGAGCTGGGCTGGGATGCACTATTCCTCACCACAGCAAGAGGCTTTGCCACGTGTGCCAAGCTGTCCAAGCCAGATAAACTCAGACCCATCCTCACATGTGCCGAAGCAGCACATTACCTCGTTTGCAGAACTTGCACGCTGCAAGAAGGGTGGTGGGGATTCGTCATCAATGGAAAACAGCGTAGAAGCTCCTACTTGCTCCAAGTTCACCCAGAAAACTTCCCCTGTCCAGAGGAAAGCTTCACTAGGAAAAAATACAGCTTTAATTGCAAGTGCTGAGACGCCTCAAAACTCAGAAGTTTGTGAACCTGCATCTCAATCAGGGGGTAAACAAATGTTTTATTTTGCAGTACTTAAAAAGTGGTAAGTGGACTTACAAAGTGGTAGTGTAAGATACATGATGTTGCCATATGTCACCAATGACTCCTATTTTTTTCCACTGACTACAGTATAAAAGACAATTTTTCCTTTCATTTTTGAGTTTTCTACGATCTCAAAACAAAACAACTACCATCTATAAAGCAAACAACTGAAATAAACAAACTCTTCACTCAGACACACCGAACACTTGTTTTTTTGCATTCCAACTTGATTTTAATATTCATTTCTGTGCTCAAAACCCACCATGGCAGTGATTTTATGCTTTGCAATTTCCAAGTGCAGTGTCTCACTCTTGTGACATGGCAACAAAATACCTCTCCTGTTTTTTTTTGTTGTTGTTTACATTTTTATAAATATCTTTATATTTTTACAAATTATGCCATTATCAATAAGAAAAATCACTAGAAAAGGTATATATTAGGCATCAAGCCAAGTTTATTATGCAAATCAAGCCAAGTTTAGTTCTATAGCCCATTATCATACACAAGGCGTATTCAATATGTTTTACAGGAAGGAAAATAATAAATCAAGAAGCATAAAAATGGTAGGTAGAAAAAAATAAAAGAAATAAAAGAATACACGGTAAGTCAATAAAAGAAGATTAAAAGTATAATGAGAGTGCCCATATTAAAGTGCCGATCATTACTACTCTAGGATGCTTGGAGTGACTGTTTTTTGAAAATTGAATAAATAATTAATGCAATCCTTTCTCGTTGTTGACCAGGAGCTTGTGCTTCCTCGCCAGAAGTCGTTCGCTACACAAAAGCCCAGAGACCCACTTTTCTTCCCATCCAGCCTTTCGTTCTTCAGCCCACATCAGGAAAGCATCAGAGCAAAGGCCTGGGCTCCCTGCTCAACCAGTACATCAGTCACAAACATGGAAAGCCCAGCACTTCCAGAAGATCAGGGAGGTGCAGCCACTTAGGACCCTCACCTTTGGGCAGCTACTCCTCAGTGTACCTGGAAGCAGCAACCAGCTCCGATACCTGTTCCACCTGTACCCCAAGCCCCGTTCAGCCTCACAGTCGGACTCGCTGGGCTCAACCCAGCCCACTGCTGTTCCAGAGCCATCCAGAACAAGACCAAAAACAAGGTAGTCCAAAGACTTTAGACCCTAGACTGCCAGTAATGAGCCCAAGAGCAGTCCAGACCTGTTTAGACCAAACTGACCATAATGAGACTTCTCTCATCATGGAACCACTGCAGAAACCCCATCCTGATAAGACGCCTTCTCTAATGGAGCTTCAAACCCCCAAACCAGGAACCCAGTTTGCTAATCCTAGTTCCTCTCCAGCCATTACCTCAGTGACCTCTCTGACCTCTCTGACCCTCAAATTGCCAAGGAGCCCCTCGTATGTTGTTCACACCAGGGAGGGTCTCAACACCATGTCGGGACTTTCTGGTCCCAGAAAGGGACCTGGTATGTGTTATATTTATGTTTTCTTAATGTGAAACCACTTGTGGATTCATGTGTCTGAAGGCTGATGCTGGTCTCTGTGCTCCTGCAGGCTCCTCAGTCACACAGACACTCAGTGACTCGGTTCCCCTGATAGACAAACCACCTGAGGAGTTCTGCCTTTCACCAGATGCCTCCAGTGATGTCCTGTCCATTCATTTACTGCAGAAGAGAGGTGAGGGGAAAACATTACTTTTTAACTATAATAATATTAATAATTATTATAATAATAATTTATGACAGAAAAAACAATCAATACCAAACCCACTACTACTACTACTACTACTACTACTAATAATAATAATATTAATAATAATAGATGACAGAAACAACAATCAATACTACTACTACTATAAAATAAGATTATGATGTTGATAAAAACAAAAAAACAACAAGAACAAATACAACAACAATAATAATAATAATAATAGAAGGGAAGAAAACAATGATGACACAACAACCACAAAAATAAAAATAATAATAAGAATGAATATTCATATGTGTACTTTGTTCGGTCTGTGTTAGTCTCATACTTCTGCTTCTCTATCCTGATTCATGTTTATTTTTTTAAACACAGTCATATTCCACATGATAACTTCGCTTTGAATGATGCAGATGCAAATTACACTTGTTGTGCAAACAGGAGCTTTCAGAAAGTCTGCGAACCTCTGTAGCTTATTGACCATAGCATTTTGTGTATATAGTAAAGTGTATTTAGTACAGAGTATTTTAGTACAGATTATATTTAGTACAGAGTGTTTTATTTTGACTTTATGTTACATTTTATATTATTCTTTGTGTCTGTGTGCTTGTGCAGTCATAGCATCAGCAATTTCCTCTGGCATCAATAAAGTTTTCTGATTCTAGTTCTGATTATAAATGGAATAACACTGATTCCCATTGAATGCTATATGTTCCAACCTATTCTGATAATTACATTGTTTATAATTGGAACTCTTGTCTAGCCTTATGTTTGATACTGAAAATCAAGTGCTGGCACTCAATATTGAGTATTCCTCTTCACAGCCTCTCAGTGAGCAGTGAAGTGCAGTATTTTATGCCTGAATCTGCACGGACAGAGAGACAGACTCAAATTTCTCTGCAGCCTCTGCTTCCCTGTAGGGGTTTGCTTTGAATTGTGACCTACTTTTGACTCTCCTTGCCTTGGATTGGCTAATGCACCATGTATGTATGTGAGTGTGTTTGTGTGTGCATCTGCAGGCATACTAATGCAAGTCCTTTGTAAAAATGTTCTTTTTTGATGATGTAGTAAAATATAGAGGCGTATGCAAATAAGACCCATAATAGTTTGCACGTAATGTGCATAATTAATGTGTTTTTGTCAAACATCAAGCCTGACACATGGAACACAAATCATAAGTCTTCATTTCTCTGTTTGGCTTTTTTGAGGGATGCTGAAAAGCGTGGGCTCAGCGGTGGATGCCATCACGGCCCATTTCAGCTCCAGCAGGGACCCGGAGGAGAAGGTAGTATCAGGAGACAGCAGAAGGCAAAGAATACGATTTACATAACAGAGCAAAATGGGGCAAAACATCTCCCTTTAGGTTCGACATGAAACGTGTTAAAGCAATGCGAGGCATCCCACGAGATCCAATTAGAGCAGCTCCAACAACAAAAAATAACATGATTTGAGATCTTCACCACTGTTGTGAAAAGGATAGTGTTAATGATCACAGTTTTTGTAGGGGTTTACTCACTGTGTCACAATCTGACCTCAGATCAGACTGGGGAACAGCTCACTCTGCCTCGGCATTGGCCAGCTGGTCCTAGGTCAGCTTTGTCCGGCCATCCAGAACATTCTACAGGACGGACTGAAAGCCTTCAAGCTGGACTTGATTGTTGGACAGCGGCGTAATAAGCCGTGGAGTGTGGTGGAAGCCTCTACTCGACCAGGTTTGTGAAAGTTATTGTTACTGATGCATCAGCAGCAGAAGTATATCTGCAGTTTTAGGACATTTTTTGGGTTTTTTGACACTCATATAAATATATAATGAGGAATAGATACCATGAGGAACCATAACTGTTAGAAGTAAGCCAAATTCAGACTATTACTATCAAAAACCAATGGGATAGCCTATGCTCCACTCGAGCACTGTTAGCAAAAACATGGACAAGTTTGTGCACCCAGTCAAGCCTCCAGCAGAGGCTGACTCTTCATCAGCTGCAAATTCAAGTGTGAGATGATCCTATTAAGATTTTTTCTGACTCATTTTCCCAGCCATTTTTATGGAGAGTTGTTTATTCTTGTTTATAACTTCAGTATGCTCTTTATTTCTCCCACAGTGAAATTGCACCATTTGTTATTGCATTTGTTTCGCAATTAGAAAAGGGAGCTGTATTTCAAATAAAGTTTGAATCTGAACCTGGGCTCATTAATGTTCCTGTCTAGAAAAGGGGGCCCTGCAGAGAAAGTTTGGGAACCACTGAAATAAATAAGGGTGTTTATGTTTGTGTATATACATAATTATATATACACAGTTTTGAATGGTTCTGTAGTTCTATTTTAGGTTGCAAGATATTTTAGGTTACAAGTCAGGATAAGTGTTTTTGTAGTTACAGTTACTGGCCAGATATTTCAGCTAAACAAGTAAATTAATTAACCCTAACCCTAACTTTAACCACAGCAAACCTGAAACTTGGTATGTCATGGTCTGTAACTGCTGCTGGTTCTCTAGGTCTGGATGATGCTGAATAAAGACACTGGTCTTCATGCTTATTGTGGGTACTGGAGTTTCATGTACCTCTCACTTTTTTTCAGGCCCATCTACTCGAATCCTGCACAGTCTGGTCTCGGTTGTGAGGAAGTGTTCACAGTTGACCAATCACAGTATGAGGATCAATGCTTTCCTCCTGGGCCTGCTGAAGTAAGTGCCTTCCTCGACAAATAAGTTCAGTTTTCAGTATTAAAAAAGAAACCATAGGAAATCAAAACAGATTGAGGACTAACAGTAATACTGTTTCTTAGCTTACATGCTATGGAGTCTTGGCTTCGTCACTTGTACACCTGTGTAGGTAAGTATTGATGTTAGTGGAAAAAGAGTTGGCTGGTGTTTTTTTTTTTTTTGGATAATGCCTCATACTCATTACAGGGGGTCCTTGAGTTACGTTACAGATCCGTTCTTTCAACAGTGATGAAACCTGAATTTATGTGTAAGTCAAAACACACCCTAGCCTAAGTCACTTACCTATCCTAACACAGTTGTAAAATCATAAAAACACAACCAAGCCACAGAAAAAGGAAAAGGAAAACTCCCTCACTTATCTGGCGCATTACTGCGTAACCAAACTAGTTCACCCACGTAGTCTGTAAGTACGAGGCTAACGGTGCAAGCTGAGTGGGAGTGGGTATGAGCTTTGTAAACTCAAAACATTGTATGTCCAGACTGTTGTAACTCGAGGATCCCCTGTACTCAAAGCAGATTTGCTAATATGGCTAGCAGAGAATGGAATTTAGCAGTCAAACCATGCTAAATGCTCCCTGTTGACTTTAATTGTAACAGTAAGCATTCTTGATTGAAGTACAACCACCTCTCCTTCTCTCTTTTTTCCTGCAGATGTGTTGACAGAGTACTACCACCACTGGGCATTCCTGGCTTTGTCTCAGGGGCCAGTGTGTAAATCTTTATTTCAGGAGCTCCTCCTCCTTCTTCAGCCACTCAACCAGTTCCCATTTGACCTCCACCTCCTTTCTGAGCTGAGGCTGCAGAAGAGACAAGCCCAGAAGCCATCAAGATCCCTTGCCCCATCAAACGACCTGTCCTTTCAGATACCCTCCAACCTGAAGACAGATGGACATTCACAAAAGCCTAAACTGAAGGAGGAAAGACAACTGCACCATCGAACTCACAGGGCCGAGAACCTCCAAAGCTGTGCAGTTAGGCCCTGTAAGCAGCCTGAGCTTTTCTCTCCAGAGGAGAAGAATGAGCAGAAGTCTGTTTCCCTCATTTCTTCAGAAAGGGAATGTCCCGGGTGGTGGCTTGGTCGAACACCCGTCAATGAGGGAGTGATGGTGGGCGTTTGCTGTTCACATGGACAAAATGAAGAGGTGGAAAACTTAGAGACAGAAAAGGAGGGGTTATTGCAAACATCTCAACGGGTGAAGCCCCAAAAAGAGCTGCGCTGGGCCCGATTATTTGGTTCTGGTGTTGGTACCTTGGTGGCATCAGAAAGGGCACAACAAAACAACAACCAAACTAAGAAAACCAGGTCAGTACCTTCAACAAGTTGGGTATACTTTAGTCTCAGCTCAGTCACTCTTTTCTGAAAGTCACTTCAATAAGTCCACCTACCACCTTCATGGGGGTCCAGTGGGGGGCCTGACCATTGCAAAACAGGCTAAAGGGCACTAACAGATAATGCAAACAGAGAAACAGACGAACAACAGACAGTAACTGTAATGTTCAAAGCGCACCTGTATGGTCAGTGAAGCTGATAAAATGGACAATGAATGTCGATACAACGTACACCTAATAAAGTGGACTTTTGCTGTACAGTGTGCTAAAATGGCCAAAACTATCCTAATGTTGCCAGAAGACACAAATGTTTATCAACCAAAAAGGATTTCTAATTTAGAAATTTTGTTAAGGCTTTTATATGTCTTCAAGCCATGGTTTGTAAAATTATTGTTATTCTCTAGATAATTATTTAAAACAAGTAAAATCTGAGCAAGATATAGTGACTCCATTTTAATATTTTTCATTGTGAGGTTGATGGAATTTTGTGTTTAAAAGTTATTTAATTTCCTTGGACTCTCATACACTGTAAAGCACTTTGTTTCATGTGGGTATGTTATTGTTGCAGCACCATTTTGAAAGTGATCTGTGTTGCCCTTCCCTCAGGCTACCTTCACAATGGCTCAAGCTTGGAGCATCAAAAGTGGACCTGCTGGCCCAGTCCGTCTGGGGTAGGGATACAGGCCGATCCTTGTGTAGAGCACAAGAGCCAGACAGATGTGGTGTGGAGAGAAGTGCAATCAATCTGCAGCTGCACCCATAAAATGGTATTTTTAGCACTATTTTAGCACAATGAAGAAACTTAAACTCTCTTACAACCTCCTGAAAGCACACAATACATTTCTGTCAGGTTTAGGACTGTTAATTAGCAACAGACTTCAGTATTATGATTAAAACTAATGAAGAACGTTTGTAAAATTGCTATTAGAACACGTAAGACCTTGCAAAAAAGCAAATAATCTTATAAATGATATTCAAAAGACGCCAAATGAGGTTTTAGAGAGTGCAGCAAAAAAGGTGCAACTGTATATCGTTACATAAATGTGAATTGTACCATTAGCCAACACAAGCTAATCGTTGCTAGTGTCTTCTTCTAGTGGATAAAACCCTATATTGCACATCTTATAAGTCAATCAAATGGCAAGTTTGAAGTTTTACTTCATTGATGTTTTACTTCATATGACCTATTATATATGTTTCTCAGGGCAAAAAAGGACTAGTTTTACCAATCTGTTTAATCGGAGTACAACCACAATCGAACTGGGCTTATTCTATCTGCTTTATACTGGTGAGGTATTGTTCACAAGCTCATATTTATTCATTCTGAAGGGTACTGTGTATTGTAATATCTTTTTACTAGGCAGAAGCAGAACCTTTGTCTTAGTTTCAGGTCAAGACAGCTGGTTAAACAGAGTTAGCCAAGTGAGTCCCAGTTGTCTCAGTGTTCCCCAGCATGAGGATTACCATAAGGGTTGATGCATGGCAACAAACTGGTACAGAGATATTTTCCTGTGAAGCACTTCATACATGGTCAGTTTCTATGAACATTTTAAAATGCATGCAGTATAACATATAGGTTTTGCAGGTCCAGCATTCAGAGATATGGAATAGCTTTCCAATAAACGAGAATGCCCTGTGCAAAAAGGTGGGGTCTGACCCCTGACCATGATACACAAAAAGGACAGTGATCAGCCAAAGCGTGAGTCCAAATCTGTGTATCACTTTCATTCAATAATGTAATAGCAGCCTAAAGCTCTATAGGGGCTGGACACGGTTTCCTAGAGAAGCTGTGTAATGTAATGTGCCATTTTCCCAAATTCCTACAGGTAGCCTGGTTTGAAAAGACATAGCCTAAATGTTCACTGGCCTAAAATCAACCCACAGATATTACAGTCAGACTGTTAAAACTACACACACTGCAGATTCATACTGGATTAAAATCACTCCACAATTGCTGTTAAACTGTAAGAACTACACACACTGCAGTTTCATACTGGATTAAAATCACTCCACAGTTATTACTCTCAGACTGTAAAACTACACACTGCAAATTTATACTGGATTAAAACCAATCCACAAATATTACTGTCAGGCAGTACAACCTACACAAACTACATATTCATACTGGATTAAAACCAATCCACAAATATTACTGTCAGGCAGTACAACCTACACAAACTACAGATTCATCCTGGATTAAAATCATTCCACAAGTATTACTGTCAGACAGGAAAAACTACACAAACTGCAGATTCATACTGGATTAAATCAGTCCTCAATTGTTACTGCCATACTGTAAATAACTACACACACTGAAGATTCATGCCGGATTAAAACCATTCCATAACTATAACTGTCAGGCTGTAAAAACTAGATTCATACAGGATAAAAATGACTTCTTGTCAGAGTGTAAAAACTACACACACTGCAGATTCATACTCGATTAAAATCACTGATCTTGTCAATAACTATACAGTCTAAAACATCCCTGGGTAAATCCAGTCCAGCTCCAGTAGGGTTTATGTTATGAGTGATGTCGTGAGTGCCTCCCTTTTCCTCAGTGAGTGGTGTTAAAACATTGCTTGATGAGATTCCTGTTACAATAAAGATTTCTTTATCCGTATTTACCATTTGGGCTTCCATTTTTTTTTATCCACTATTGGCATTGGTATAAAACCATTATAATGTAGGACACCACAAATGACAGATTTTATACATATATTTAAAAATATATAAACTCTGATTTTCCACATGAGACTTTAAATGAAATCTCGCAACATCTTCACACAGTTTCATTTCGTCTCATCTGAAGTGTGTTCATTAATTATAGGACTGTTACTTGTCACAAAAACAGTTTTGATTAAATGCAGCACAGTCTATGTTGCAGTTCACATTTTCCTTTAATTACCATTAATTACTGTTTGGCTGATGTGTTCCAGCTAAAAGTCCCAGGATGCATCACTTGGTCTTCTCTCGTGTGCCACTGTTCTCCAGGGCGTTGCTGGTGAGCTGCCCAAATGTCTGGCCATATCGAAATTTATATCCTGTTAAAATAACAAAATGTCAGCTTGGCTTTTGTGACTCAAAATTAGGATCCATTTGCTAAAAGTTAAAATCAAAATCATGTTAATCATACTGACAAATTAACAGTAATAGTGACTTAAGTGCAATAGTAATTCCTGTAACTGCAGACAGTTAATGGCACTTAATGAGCACTTAATGAGTCATTCATTATGATATATGTGTATACATTCTAAAACATATTTATCATACATTCTAGGATATCCCAAGATTGAGTATCTCCCTTTATATATTTATGTGTTGTGTAAGTAACTATTGTATTAAAATTGTTAATATTCATAATTTATATTCATAATATGTTTGTAATATAAATTGTATAAGTTATTTTAAACAGGGTTTCAACAGTCTTAACATACCACATTTAGAGTTTACAGTGCTCACTCCCATAAAAATGTTAAAAAACGAGACGTGAGTGTTCGGCTTGCGCCATTAGGGTGGTACTTACGGACTATGTGGGTGAACTAGTTTTGTTGCGCAGAGGAAGAATACGCAGTGACGCGGGATATGAGTGAGCAAGTTGGCGCTCCTCAGTACAGTAAAGTGTACAGGTACAGTATAATTATGTCCTTTTCCTTTTTCTGTAGCTTAGTTTCCGGGGTTTTTTATGTTCTAGATTATGATTTTACAACTGTGTTAGGACTGGTAAGTGACTGAGGCTAGGATGTTTTTCAACTTACACCAAAATTTGGGTTACGTCACTGTCGTAGGAATGGATCAGCGGATCAGCAGTCGCGGTTTCAGTCCATTGCAGATTTTTTCTGAGAACTGAAATAATAATTGTTCGCTGAAACCCCCACACTAACACGGAAACAGCAAAAACTAACAGCAAAAACCTTTTTTTTTTTTGCTTTTGTGACGTCCAGGCCTGGTCCGCCACACCCCCTCGTTCTCGTGCTGGGTTGCTAAACACCACGTCCAAACATGTGCTTGCTTTCTTACGCAGGACCCTGCTGCCCAAAGCCTGACTTGACTGATCCCCAGGACAAATAAGTTTGAGAAATGCTCCTGTACAGTACGGATGCGGGATTATCTTTACATTTTTAAGGGCTATGTATTGTTTTGGGAGCATATTTTGGGTTTAGACTATAAAACTAGGCATTTATAGGCATTTTCTATCGCATCACAAATTTGCGGCTGCTCTCGGAATGCAAACACCTCGAGGTTTACTTTATATAAATTTTAAAAAAGTGCTATAATGGTTCCAGTGCCCATGTTGAGTTGGAAAATGTGTAAATTTGGTGCGTACCAATTAATTAATCGCATTTAATCTCACATACATACAGACGTTACAAGAAGCAGTTTTTTTTTTACCATTTATTATTAAATACAAGCCTATAACTTAGGCTACAATGGTCATGACATTTTTATCACTGACTGAACACAAACCTATGAATTAGGTCACAGTATATGACAGTTGTAAGTTTCTCGTTTCTCAAATAAACCAACATCATCGCTATTTCCAGCCCTATTCAACCTCTCCAAACCTCTCCTACAGACACTACGACCACTCTCACCTTGCATTACCGCGCAGCTGCGCTTCAAAGTTGAAACAGGAGATGCGTGAGCGTCTTTACCAAAAGGCAAATATTCCCCTTCAGAGTCAGAATCGGCGAAAAACATCACAAGACTCCACGGGACAACTTTTTATTAGCCATTTGCCGTTTTTTCTTCCAAATCTCATACGTTTACTCGCGCGCAGTGAACTGAACTGCTCACGCAGCAGTGACTCGGGACTCAGTTCCACTGCTGTTTACTCTGAACTTTGAACAGGAAAATGACATATTTTTGGTCTTGAAGTACTATATGTCTGCCAGCCAGTGGCAGGGCTTAGAGCGTAAATTGCGTTAAAAATATTAACGCGTTATTTTTTTCTGTGATTAATTAATCTAATTAATGCGTTAAATTCCCAGCCCTAATATCTATTTATATATACACACTGCTAATCAATACTGTAATAAATAATGCTGTTAGTGCGGATGTTATACAGTGTTTATATTGGCAGTAACACACTGATACTCACATACATACTTTATATATAATATAATGTCACAGTTTTTCTCCTGAAAGCCATTGCCAGTTTGGAGATTCAGGGTTTGTGTGACAGGATGTTTATTTATTATTGTTTCTCCAGGTTATGTTATTTGCATGTGCAATTTAGGCTGTAGGCCGAGGGGTCACTTCCACTGTCCGCTCTGTGGGAAGACGGTTCTGAGGAAGGATGATGCTCACAGTCACATTGGTTCCTGTCAAGGTGAACAAGAATCCTCTTTTTGTAATTACAATTTACAATTGTACAATTGTAATTACAAATTATATGCAAAAGTTCTTCATATGAGAATTTACTTAACTATTTTTTTCTCTGTGCAGTCATTACATAATCAGGGATCAATAAAGTTCTCTGCATTGTGATTTAGGCACCAGCCATCCCACGTCAGTCCGAGCTGCGTCCCACCTCTGCTGCCACTGTGGGAAGATCTTGAAAAGCAGGCGTAACCTGGTGGACCACCTGAGGACCCACACTGGGGAGAAGCCCTACCTGTGCTCCTCCTGTGGGAAGCAGTTCTCCAGCCTGTGCTCCTTCTCGGCCCACCGGAAGTCCCACAGTGTGGAGCGTCCTCACCGGTGCCCCGCCTGTGGGAAGAGCTTTAAGCGCAGGTCCGAGTTCCTGACCCACCAGAGGAGACACACCGGGGAGAAGCCCTACCTCTGCTCAACCTGTGGGAAGCGTCTGGCGAGTGCCAAGACCTTCTCCACCCACCAGAAGACCCACACCTTAGACAGACCTCACCACTGCCTCACCTGCGGGAAGAGCTTCGTCCTCCGCTCCACCCTCCTCGCCCACCAGGGGGCGCACACACGCCAGTACCACTGCTCCCAGTGTGGCAAGGACTTCGGACGGTCAGACAACCTGAAAGTCCATCAGAGGACGCACGACAGACAGCAGTCCTGAGGACGAGGGACTGTCTCGTTTCGGTCCGAATCTACAGCAATGGGACACGTTTAGGAACGGAGAACCAGAAAAAATGTGGTTCCTGAGTAGTCAGTAGCTAAATATATATATCCAAAAAAAAAAATCACAAAATAACCTGCTGAATCTTCTCATGTGATGTCTTTATTTCTGGAGACTGGGATCAATAAGAGTATCAATAAGTAGCGGATATTATAAGTTCCATGAAAAGAATACATACTGGACAAAATTCTATCCCCTGCCTTTCAGCACTGACCGGTCAGAAACTGAGACGAGGGTAGAACCAGTTAAACGCAAAATCCAGAAATGTTTTTTAGGACTTTTTTGAAGGATATAAACTTTTAGAAGCAGTGGATTATTAAAATAAACAGTGGTTTAACATGTCTTTCAAAAATTTGGAAATTTCACAAATGCAAATTTACTTTAATTTTGGAAATTGAAAAGTATAATAACCATGGATTTAAAAGTGCTAAAAAAAAGAAAAATCAGTAAAAAAAAAACAAACATATGACCATCCTGTAATTTACTCTTTAATGGAACGTTATGGAAAAACACTGAACACACAGTAGACCCTCAGGTATTATTACTGTATGATTATTATTTATGACCATCTTTTAATAAAAGTCCTCCGTTAAATGAAACTTGTTGAAATAGCCTGTCAAACTGCTCTAGTGATCCTGGAGAGTCCTGAATGTACATAATATACAGTACAGAACCCCAACATCAGCGTTCAACAAGAAGACCTCAGATCAGTCACCAAAACACTGGAAATGTACTGGAATGATTAGAACAAAAAAAGCAGGAATTAAAAGTAAGCAAAAGTTATATGTAAAGTTACCAGAGAGATACACGTTACAAACCCACGTGGCCGAACTTTCCTGATTCTGTAATACAGAACGATAAAAAAACTCCTTAATGGTGGTCAGCCAGTCCAAAACCTGGCAATTTTCACTTCAGTCCATTAATGTGAACAAATAGTGAAAATTGAGATTTACACAACCACGCACCCCAATTAAAACCAATCGGCCAAGACATGTTTGGTCTCTGAAACAAGCTTTTTTAGTTTTAGCTCTGAGGCTAATGTGGCTAAAAACACCCCATCAATCAAAACTGCATGAAAAACAGTCATCACACACTCACACCACTGATGATAAAGTTCAGTAAGTCTGCCTGCGATATCACGGATATTTTGAAATCCTTAGAGAAAATACATACTTTCATACAAAGTGAAATACATACTGGAGAGAAGGCTTTCATACAAAATAAAATAATACATACTTTCATACAAAGTATTACATACATAGAACACTCTTACCTTGGCAATTTCCTCTTGGGATAAATAAAGTTTTCTGTTTCTGATTCGGATTCAAAACTAAAAGTACATTCTAGAGAAACCCCCTCTGTGCTTCAATATGAACCAAGAATACATTCTGGAGGAAAGCCTTACACCTGGCCTTCAGATGTTATGATATTTTAGATCTTTATGGATTATTTAAAATCCATAGACTAAATACATACTGGAGAAGTCTTTCATACAAAGAAAAAAGACAAAATGTACTTACATGCCATGGAATACATACTGGAGATAAGCTCTACCTCAGAGCTTCAGTACTTAAAAATACATACTGGAGAGAAGACTTACTTTTTGTCCCAAGGAACATATACTGGAGGAGGGCTATAGGTTTCAGTACATAAAAACAATTCATACCAGAGCAAAGTTGTACCTTTGGGTAAAATACAAAATATTGGAGGAAAGCCTTGTGGTGGGAACCAGTGGGAGACCAAACTGACTTGTTTCATCACTGTCAGAAACCACATAAGCAAGCCTGTCTACAGTTTGAGACGAGAGTGTGATGGTTTAGCTTTAGCCATGCAGGTAGTACTGAGCTAACTGGTCATCCTAATATCTGTACTGGTTGCTACATTTGCTTCATAGTTTCGACAAGAACCTACAAAAGCAAACCTCAGAAACCAAACGTCTTGGCTGATCTTCTGGGTTAAAAAGTCTTTACGTTTCTTGGGGATCAGGCTGAGGGCTGTCGCTCAGCTCCTCTGTGCTGTGTTTCTTCTGGTGCGTGACCAGAGACCCTGAGTAGCTGAAGGTCTCTCCGCACACAGAGCAGCGGTAGGGTCTTTCTCCAGTGTGGACCTCCTGGTGGGCCACGAGGAGCTCTGGCAGGATGAAGGTCTTATCGCAGCGCGGGCACTCGTGCAGTCTTTCTCCACTGTGCCTCTTCTCGTGGCTCACGAGGTTGTCGGAGCGCGAGAAGCTCTCGCCGCACAGTGAGCAGCTGTAGGGCCGTTCCCCGGAGTGCGTCCGGATGTGCTTCTGGAGGTACGGCGGCGTCTTGAAGGACTTTCCGCACAGCGGACACAGGTAGGGCTTCTCGTCGCTGTGTGTCCGCTGGTGGTTCTTCAAAGCCCCCAGACGGATGAAGCTCTTGCCGCAGAGGGAGCAGAGGTGGGCCCTGACGTCGCTGTGTATCTTCTGATGGAAATAGAGGCCGTCTGGCCTGGAGAAGCTCTTCCCGCACACAGAGCACAGGTACGGCTTTTCTTTGGTGTGAACCGTCTGATGGATCTTAAAGTCCTTTTTCTCGTTGAAGGTCTTCCCACATTCGGAGCAGGAGAAGGGCCTCTCTCCAGTGTGGAGTCTTTCGTGCGCCCTCAAGCGGCCCATCTGTCGGAAACTCTTGCCGCAGTGCGAGCAGGTGTAGGGCCGCTCTCCAGTGTGAATTCTCTGGTGCATGATGACGTGTGACTGGCTTGGAAAACACTTGCCGCAGTAGGGACACGGACACAGGTCCTTTTTGACCACCTTCTTCTTCCGCGGCTCCGGCTGCTTCTCCCCGGTGTGTTTCCGTTCATGGTACTTCAGCTGGCCTGACTGTGTGAAGCTTTTCTCGCAGTACGAGCATTTGTATGGTTTCTCTCCAGTGTGTATTCGGTGGTGCGCGTTAAGGTTGCCGGAGTTGTAGAAACTCTTCTCACAGTACAAGCAGTGGTAGCGTTTTTCTTTCTTGGGAACAGGCCGCGAGGGCCGGTCTCCTCTCTTCTTTCTTTTAGACCCTGAAATGATAAAACACGTCTGTTAGAAACATACACTTATATACAGAACTGTGCAAAAGTCTTAAGCCCCTCTCTTTATTTCTTATTCTCTGAATAGTTTCAACCACTCAGCATTCCAACCACTCAGCATTCAGCACCACCAGTATACTGATCACCGCCTGATCATCTGGAATCATCTGCTCCTGGTTCTTCACTGGTTCAAGACTTCAGTTAGATGCTCTTTGTTCTGCTTGAATGAAACATGAACTGACTGCTCACTCACTGCTGCCTAATATAACCTTCCCCCCGCCAACAGGAGACACTGGCTCCAGATTCGTGTCCTTCACCTGCGGTGGGTTTAATGATGGGGCTGATTGGTGTGAAAACACATACTAATACATCACACTATCATTTTTATGTTTCGACCACTTGGTTTTAAGACAGCAGCATCTTACGTGAAACGACGACTTTGAAGACATCATCCTCTTCTTCTGCTTCTGGTTCTTCGTCAGACAAAAGGTCGCTGTGTGTCCCCTCGGTCTCCTCAGTGTCCCTGGAATCCACCTGCTGCACCGAGCACAGCTTTAAGGGAGTTCGCTGTTTGCGTCTACCGCCGCCGTTGCAGCTTGAGCCGAGCGTGGACTGACCAGAGACGTACACCCGCTGCAGGAAATCATGGTGACAATCAGTGATGATAAAACCATTCCAGAAACTGGGTCCACCCTTCCTAAACCAAACCGAACTTCAGCAGTACAGGCGGCCGTTTCAGGCGACAGCAGTGCTGCTGTTCACAAAGCAGGACTGATCTGGGATCAGATTCCTCCGTATTTGTGACATCACAGAAACTGACTCTAGATCAGCGCTCCTGAGGCGCATTGTGAAAACAGACCCTGTTGTGTAAAAACAGCATTCAGCTTCACACGGAAGTTCAGTTAATTTTTACAGCTCAAAGTCATACTTGGTCGGTTTCCTGGACAGGGATTAAGACGAGTCCTGGATTACGTAGTGCTGTGAATAGAGATCTTCTATGGGTAGTCCAAGACTAGGCTTAATCCCTGTCTGGGAAACAGACCCATAGTGTTCTAAACCACATCCACTAGTCTGATCCACCTTAAAGAAGTAGTTCAGTTCGTTTTTACAGCTCACAGTAAGTAATACTGAGTCCTAAACCACACCCACTTGTCTGATCACCTTAATGAAGAAGTTCAGTTCATTTTTACAGCTCACAGTATGTCATACCTAGTCATAAACCACGTCCACTAGTCTGATCACCTTAATCAAGGAGTAAATGAACAACGTGAACACGTCTCAAATGATCAACCATGTGTGGGTTCAGTGGAACATCTGTGGACATCAGATTTTTTAAAATAAACTTTCATTAATTGCCAATAGCCAAAAGTAAACCAGGAAATGATTATGTTCTACTGTTTTGTTTATTTATAGGCGGCCCTCCCCGTATTAGTACCTGTGGTTCCTCACCTTTCTCAGGTTGTAGAACTCCCGCTGCTTTATCTTCTTCACTACCGACGCCACCTTCTTCCTCAGGACGTGGTTTTCTATTTGAATCGCCTCAATGTCGGACATGGACAGATCTGTGCCCACTGCCTTTGTCCCAGGGGTCTCGGGGTCGCGGGACGTTGGTGATGCTTTAGGGAACGTCTGAGGGCTGCAGGACTTTATAGGCGCTTGCTCTTCTTCCTCTGACTTCTCAGGAACGGACGCTTGTGTTTCCATTGGGTCTGAGGGACCACACCAGCCTCGCCCTGTTCATTCGGGACAAAAAGCAGCCTTGAACACTCAACATCGTACAAGAGTGTTCATATTCAGTCATTCAGAGTGCGTTTGATGTGAAATGGCTGAATGGAAGTGGTGAATGGAACCCGACGTCTCCAACACAGATCCAGCCATTTTATTCTCTATATGGATGTTGGTGATGTAAAATAGTGAATCTGAACTAAATCTCTTTTCTTTGGGGACTATTTTACCTCACGACGCCCTGCATGTATCC
>JBBPCY010000035.1:498805-536986 GCA_037974405.1 Brachyalestes nurse | reverse complement strand
TCAAAGACTCTCATTTTCAGTCCAGTCCCTGAACCTGACCAGTTTCAGAGGAATGTTTTTTGTTTGTTAAGACACACGGTGACCTACGTATGAATCATTAAAGAAGAACAAAGCACATCTAACTTAAGGCCTGAAACAGGAGCAGATGATTCCAGGTGATCAGGCGGTGATCAGTATACTGGTGGTGCTGAATGCTGAGTGGTTGGAATTCCTTTATCTAGGTTCCTTGTATCTTTAGGCACTTTGCAGCCTGTCGCAGTAAAACATTTGTTCCCATTTCTTTCATTTCATTTACTCAATATGCCAAAGATAAGTCTGACCAACAGTTAACAGTATTATGATTCAAAGAAGAATATAAAGAAATAAGGGGTGGATCAAGATTTTGGCGCAGTACTATGGTCAGACAAGACATGTTACGCTACTTTAGCTTTGGCACTACGGCTATGACGCTAATATAGCTAACAGGTAACGGAAGCGATACTTTTATGAATGTTCTCTTTTCCTATCTATGCCTTGTTTCATTCTCTTTCTCTTTTCTTATTTTTCTCATCTACTCACTCACCTTCTCTCTGCTTTCTTCTCTTTTGTTTTTTTTTCTATCTTTTTTGGTTCTTTCTCTCTGCCTTCTATTCTTCTATTTGTTCCTTCTTTCGCCCTCTTTCATTCTCTTGTCTTTTCTTCTCTTGCATCCATATCTCTCATTTTCCTTATATAAATAATTTCCTCTCTTTCAAGCTCTTTTCCTTGCTGTCTTTTACCTTCTTTTCCTTCCCTCTGTCTTTCTGTAGCTGCCTCACCCCTTTTGTCTTCGCATCCCTAGCTCTTCCTCTTTCTTTCGTCTTTCTTTTTTCTCCTCAGTGTAACTTTTTTTTGCTCTTTGTGTAGTTTTACTTGGTCTTGATCATTTTGTTTCTCCCTCTATCTTCCTTCTGTTCTTTCTTTTTCATTCCTTCTTCCTCTCTCTTCAATTCCCTCAGTTTCTCTCTCTCTCTCTCTCTGAGAGTTAGGGAGTTCATCACTCCTCCTCTGGTATGTGACAGTGTGAGGGGGTGATTATTAAATAACACAGTGAAGCCGGTCAGCGGTGAATGGAGATGTGGGGGCGTGTTTATGCAAATCACTCTCGTATCACACTATCACACCACATCCATCACTCCCAGTCTGCCGCGTCTCTTTACGCTCATCACTTCATTCATCTGCTCGCTGTAGCTCTGCTCTCCAGGGGGGGGGGCGCTCATTATGAGTCCCGGTTCCTTTTGGGGGGGTGGGGGTGTGGGCTTTACTTGAACATTCATGGGTCAAATATGGCATAATTTGAAGCCACAATTTCCCACTTTCTACACAGACGAAAGATAAGATGTGATATATTAATCCATCATATATTTCATATATCATATACTTATCACCCCCTACCCAATCATGCTGTGTAACTGTCCTCTCCCACATCACTCAGTATATCTGTCCTCTCTCCCATCACTCAGTATAACTGTCCTCTCTCTCTCTGGGTGGGTAGGGTGGTCCTCCCTCCTCCCAATCACTCTGTATAACTGTCCTCTCTATCTCTGGGTGGGTAGGGTGGTCCTCCCTCTCTCTCATCAAAAAGCATATTGCAATGTAATTTATTAATATGCTGATAAATATGTTTAATGAGAGTTAAATATATAAACATTTATATGTTTATATGAACTAAGCTCCAAACAATGAACTAAGCTCTTCCTGAAGATCCTGAAACAGAACTGTGAGATTTGAACATCTCTGGGAAAAAAAGCTTTTTAACTGAGCCGAAAACAAGAACAGAAACACAGAGACACTCTGCTTTTACACACACACACACATACACACACACACACACACAAAGACTGAAACCGCTGAGATGTGTTTGCCTGGAGGTGTGTTGTTTTAACTGCTGTTACATAATAATGAATCCCTGACCGAAGCTCAGAAATACTAAACTGTCCCACAGAAACCCCAGAGAAGACTCATATGCTCATATGCAAAATCTGTACCTTCACATTTAAAGGTTCAGTTAATTTTTATAGTTCACAGTAAGTAATAATGTGTCTTAAACCACGTCCACAAGTCCAATCCACCTTAATGAAGTGCTGGATTTGGTTTGAGGGTCCAGAGAAGTTTTAGTTTTGTATCTACAGTAAAAGATCTGGGTGACTACTGACTTCTAATGTTAGTGACATTAGCTTCGTAGCTCTAGTTCTAAACGAAAGAAGATACGTTTGAACCCAAACACGTCACTAACTGACTGATCAACTGATCTAGGGTCAGTGAAGCACTGCGTACATTTAATTCGATTTGCCAAGCTGTTCCTTTAGTGTGAACTAAAGAGGTTAAAAATGTCATCTTTCACGATAACTGAATCAGAAACAGTTGATTTCAAACTGATATACAGGTTGGAAAATGGTAAAAAGTAAAAAGAAAAAATTAATAAATGAGTCCTTTAACAGTCTAAATTACACTCCAGCCTTTATCATGTTTCTGAGTGACACAGATAGCATGCAGGTCACCATTAAACACACACACACTAACACTCTCTCTCTATCTCTCTCTCTCTCTCACACACACACGCTGTAAAGTGCTCAAAAGTGAACAAAACCAACATTTAAAAACAAACCACTGAGAAGATGAATATTCCCTGATAAAGCAGGTTAGTCTGTGGTTCATTTTTACCAGAATTTAACTATAAAGTTGATGCTGGTATCAGTGAATCACACTCGTTTCGTCTGTTTCTTAATTTTCTCCTCCTGATCTGCCAGGTGCACGCGCTCTTACCTGCATGCTGTCCGGCCGCCTCGCGCTCCTCTCTTCTGTTCGCTGCGCGCGAGGACCGGGAGGAGGAACCGAATCGAATCTTTCCTAATGAATCTTTTTGATCGACTCGAGTGAATCGATTCGCATCTCTCTACGGCACCTGAAGCAATGAGAGCTCTGATGAGCTCAGGTGACGGTGGGAACCAATAAGATTCATTCATTCTGTCAGGAGCCAATCAGTGGCGAGTATTATGAATAATTGTTGCAAGAGCAGTCTGGCTTCATCATTATGGGCGGGGCTTTTATTATTGGTTTACTCTCATACATTATATGGACAAAATAATTGGAACACATCTGTTTTTCGGGGTTTGGGCTACTAGGCCTTTAAGTTCCAATCTTAATGCTTCAGCATACGCCATGCTTACAACTTTGTGGACACAGTCTGCGTAAGCTCCTTTTCTATTCCACCATGACTGTGCCCCAGTGCACAAAGCGAGCTCCTTAAAGACATGGCTGGATGAGTTTGATATGGTAAAACTTGACTAGCCCGCAGAGAGCCCTGAGCTCAACCTCATCCAACACCTCTGGGATGAACTGGAATGGAGGTCGCGAGCCTAGACCTTCTTGTTCAACATCAGTGCCTGAGCTCATAAATGCTCTACAGAATGAATTCCCAGAGAAACACTCAAAAATCTTGTGGAAAGCCTTCCAAGAAGAGTGGAAGTCCCTGTTGATGTAAAGGTCAAGCATTCAATACTTTTGTCCATATAATGTAAATAAAAGCTGCAAGACAAGGTTCTTTGTATTCACCACAGAGCCAAATTGGGTTCCTTAAAGAAACTTTCAGTGACTCTATTTAAAAGTTAAGACTTGTGAGCCTGTGAAGAACCTCTAAAGAAAGGGCCCATATCATTACATTTTTTTAAAAATAAAATAGGTCTGGAAATTGTAAATTGTTTTTGTGATGTTAAAAAGGCAAACGACTGTACCATCAAAATTATTTAGAACTGAACTGATTTAGAGTCTTTATAATAGTCCTGATTGGCCCATTGTGATGAATCTGAAGCTGGGATTTTGAATCAGGATTCGATTAAGTGATTCAGAATGTTCAGTAATGAAATTGGTGTGTGTGAGAGAAGGATCTTCTGAACATTAAAAAGGACTGAAGGTAAACACACCGCTGTTGTCGATGATCAGAGCTGTTGTTCTGAATACAGAGTCCTACAGACGTGTTCTTTTATCCAAACGAATCAAACAGATTCAGGATAAAACCCTCCACTCCTGTCTGTGACTTTCCATCACAGGCTTGCAGAACATTCACACTTCTCTTGAACATCTAAAAATAGCCTCCTGCTGCGATGTGTGTGTGTGGAGAAAACCCTTCAGAAAAGGAAAACGAAGTGATGTGCAGTGATGTTGGTGCCTGTGGACGGTGCAGCATCAACAGCAGTGTGTGAGGGCCCTTAAATAATTCACACAATGGTTCTTCAGGAGTGACCGAAGGATGGCAGTGTCTATGAGGAGGAGGCTTCAATGTTCCTGAAGTGTATTGGAGAGGAACACCTTCTCTGCATCAGCACACAGCTGCTCCATCATCAGACCAAATTTCTTCTTCATTGTAAAAGTCAAGAAATCAGACGCTTCCTGGAACAGTGTTGAGAACTTCCAAAACATCTGTCCAGGCACCTCAGCTGCACTCGTGAGGGCCTCGAAGCTTCAGAGGGGCTGAATAATAAGCAGGGGCAGTTTTATTCGTATCTCAACATCTTCACCTACATATCAGAATCAGAATCAGGAAACTGTATAGACCCCAAGGGAAATTGCTTATGTATCTACTGAACGGAATCATGAATCGACAATGTTATTACAGCCCACCTGTAAACAAAACCGTCTTCTCTGACTGGTCCTCATCTGTATTGCTTGTCCAGTGAGTGACCACTCTGACACCCCACTGCCCCAGCTGGGACTGGGCTTCACGTCTTCGGCTTGTTGGTCTCAAGATCATGGGCTTGGTGGACTCTCCTACAGGAGCTACACTGTAAGCAATGTCGGGCCTTGTGGGTTCTGAACCTCAGCGACAGAGTCAGCATGACTTTCTGGAAGCCATCCATGCATGAAAGATCACACACATGCATTCGTTAGCCTACTTTCTGCTCTGCTGCGTTATTGTCATACAGGGTTCCCGTAGGCGAGGTCAACAAATACAGTCCATCAGCCAAAGGTGTATTCTGTTTCTTTGTTCTGTGATCAGGCGTCTGTAGAACCTCCAGCTGTGATGTTCTTCATGTTCTCCTGTAGAGCCTCCAGCTGTGAGAATGCAGGACCTCCAGTGTTCTCCTGCTTTTCTACAGCATGCTTTATTATGGCCGTCTCCTTCTGCTGAGAAAAAGTAGGTCCTCCTGCTGGAGTTCAAATGGAGGTCTGAAGGTGCAGGAATGAACTGGAGCTGAATCAACTGCTTCATGAGATTCGCTCATTGTGTTAATTTTATTAAAGCATCTCAGCCAAATTGTTTGTGAGTGAGGTTTCTGTTCAGTTCTGCTCATCTCATTTGTCGCTGTGGGTTCTGTTTGGTTCTGCTCATTTTGTTTGTCGGTGTGGGTTCTGTTTGGTTCTGCTCATTTTGTTAACTCGTTTGCCACTCTGGGTTCAGTTCTGCACGTCTCGTTTGTCATTGGAAGTTCGGTTACACCCATCTCGTTTGTTGGTTGGGGTTCTGTTTGGTTATTCTTGTCTCGTTTGTCAGTGTGGGTCCTGTTCAGTTCCACCTGACTTGTTTGTCAGAGTAAGTTCTGTTTGGTTCTGCCTGTTTCGTTTTTCCGGGTGGTTCTGTTAGGCTCTGCTCATCTCGTTTGACAGTATGAGTCCTGTTTGGTTCTGGCCTTCTTGTTTGTCGGTATGGGTTCTGTTTGGTTCCACACGTCTTGTTTGTTGGTGTGGGTTCTGTTTGGTTACACCCATCTCATTTGTTGTTGTAGGTTTTGTTCGATTCCACCCAACTTGTTTGTTGTTGAAGGTTCTGTTTGGTTCTGCTTGTCTCGTTTGATGGTGGGGGTTCTGTTTGGCTTTTCTTGTCTCGTTTGTTGGTGGGGGTTCTGTCAGGCCTGTTTGTTGGTGTGGGTTCTGTTCGGTTCTACCTGTCTTGTTTGTTGGTGTGGGCTCTGTTTGGTTTTGCCCGTCTTGTTTGTTGGTGTGGGCTCTGTTTGGTTCTGCCCGTCTTGTCGGCGTGTGTTCTGCCAGACTCCTCTGGGTGTTTTTACTCAGTGAGGTTGGAGGTCGTGCATGTTTGAAGGCTCTTGCCTGAACTAATCCAAAATGTGATTAAGGAAAACTGTTTCTATCTGCATGGATCTCCCAGGTGTTCCTCAAACTTAATTAATCAGCAGAAGGTGAGCTTTCTGCGGACAAGAATAGCTGAGCAGCAGTGTGAAGCTTCATTCTTCTCCTGAAGGAGGGAAAATATAAATGCAGAAGAAGATTTTGCTGCTTACAAATAAATCAGAAATAAATCATCTTATTTGGATATTATTTAAGTCTGACTTGTTTCTCTTAAACCCCCTTCAGGAGTAAATCAACTTAAGACAGATGTTCTTCTGCTGTTCTCATCAGCTTCTCGGTTTTCTTCTTTTTAACAACCATATGGATCTCAAAACTGTCTGACTTTGGTAGACAAGATCTGAATTTCAGATATTGTTCGTACTCATTTATGAGAAACCAAGTTTTCTTTTGGATCTTCTGGTTGATCTGAAGATCTGATGATCTTAGACAAATAAAGATGAGAACAATGAAAGAAAAGAAAGATAATTTTAAGATCTTAAATTGTGATCATGCTGAGATTACGGGAAGGTTCTTTCTTAGGAGGTAAATTTAAGAAGTGGGAGAACATGATCACAATCTCAAATAGATGTTTAGTTCTGTTTCGGAGAATCAGTCTGGACAATAAAAGAATCTTATTCTTAATTTTCATTTACAAGCTACAAGTACCCAAATCTTTTACTGTAAACACTTTTCTGGACCTTCAAACCACTTCCAGCTCTACATTAAAGTGGATCAGACTTTTGGACATGTAAACATGAACTTCAGTGTGGAGCTGAACGCTGCTGTGCTTTCATACACAACAGAATCAGATAATCAGAATCAGAATATTTTACTGATCCTGGAGGAAATTGCTTATGTTGCAACTGCACAGAAACACAGAGAAAAAACAATATAAAATATAAAAGTCTAAATAAATGATTGCAAATAATCCAATAATCATAATACATTTACATTTTGAACTTAAGGGCAACTCCACTCATTTTTCTAAATCCACCCTTTAGCTAATGCCGCTGCTAACAAGTAAAATGAGGTGTATGTAGAATTAGCATCATGCAAACCAGTGAGATGATTTAGGTCAGGTGCTAATCGGTGGGGTATAAACTTCCATTACTCGTTAGCTACATCAGGGAGAGGAAGATGGTTGACCACACTACCCACCCAGAAAGAGTGGACAGTTATACTAAGCGATGGGGGAGAGGGAGGACCACCCTACCCACCCAGAGAGAGTGGACCGTTATACTGAGTGATGGGGAGAGGGAGGACCACCCTACCCACCCAGAGAGAAAGAGGACAGTTATACTGAGTGATGGGGGTAGAGGGAGGACCACCCTACTCACCCAGAGAGAGAGAGAACAGTTAAACTGAGAAATGGGTGGGAGGGAAGAGACAGTGTTTTCATTGCACCACTGACAGCTGCACCAGGTTTGGAACAGCAACACTATCTCCACCCATCAAATCCATTCTGGATTACAGACCGATCGATAAGTCCCTCATTAGGACCCCACTATACTAGTCTACTCTTTCACCAGCAGTAAGAGGAGAAGTGTGAGCCGCCCAAATTTAGCCCCGGAACTGTCCCAGGACAAGAGAGGACGATATGAGGGCAGAAGAACAGAGTGTCTATTATTAACAATGTAAATATTTCAGTAAATACTGCATACACACACAATGTCCAAAATTCCACCAGAGTGGGAATTGTGTAAACAGAGGGTTCATAATGGGTTTGACGGGAGACGCTCCATTCTGTAGAAACTCATGGAGTCAGAACTGTTCACAATGGAGGTGAAAGGACCCAGACTTCAGCCTCTAAAATCTCCTTCACAGAAAGCTATTCTATCAAATGGTTATGGTTGCGCAATCTGAGTCTTTGTTCTGCCAGACTGTCAAGAAGCTTTTGGTCCTAATATTCATGGTGGAAGGATACATGCAGGGTGTCCGGAGTAGAGTTTAGATTCTCTGCCCGAACCCGAACTCGTGCCCGGCCCGGCCCGTGATCAAGCTCGGAGTGTCAGTTTACGAACGCACCCACAGTTGAGAATGTGTGTTATAACGGCCCACGTATTCAAAAATGTCGGGTTTAAATCGGGCTTGGGCCGATTACAGTTAATGTGTCGGGCCGGGCTGGGCTCGGACACAAGGTGCACAGGCTCGAGTAGGGTCGGGTTTTATTTTTTGGGCCAGATCTAAGCTCTAGTCCTGAGGCTAAATAGGCAATATAGTTCCCAAAGGAAAGTGATTTAGATTCTCCACTATTTTACCATCATCAACATCCATATAAACACTCAGAGACACGTGGAGCTTCACTGGGGGTCCATTCATCTCCACTTTATAGAAATCAGAGTCTCTACAATGAATCATTTCAGTCAAAATCCACTCTGAACAACTCCGTTTACACTTAATTATTGGTGAACTTTGGAAAAATTTTAAACTGTAATCAATTCAGAGTCACAGTGAACCAAAACCATGAGTACACAGTTTTTTCCCGCTGTAGTTTTTTGTTGTTGTGAGGAGTAAGGACGATATAAGGTGATGGATTACAACAAGCTTTAGGGTTTCTCTCCTGTGTGTGTGTGTGTGTGTGTGTGTGTGTGTGTGTGAGAGCTGAATGACAGACGTTTTGTCTCCCGGCTGTCCGTCTCCTGCAGCTCTTTATCTTCCCACCGGTTCTGCTTGTTCCTGAGTCGATTATTTTTAGCCTCTCTGTCTCACGCCTCTGCAGGATTAAAGCGAAAGTTCAGTGAAAAATCAAATACCACCTGTTTACCCCAAACAGGCTTGACCCAGGACAAGTCCAGTGTTCATTTCTTAGCTTTAACACAAGAGCTATGAGGTTTATGTTCCTAACAAGTAATGAAAGCCTGTAGCCCACTAGTTAGTACCAGTGATGCAATTAGTGGGTAAAAGACTTACATTGTATGATTTACATTCAGGCCTCAGCTGCTACTGTGTTTGACTACAGTGCTGTGCAAAAGTCTTAGGTCCCTCATTTCTTTACATTTTGCCCTGAATCACTTTGGTGCAAAAATACTGTTTTCTACCTGTCAAACCGTTTTAACCTTGGCATACGGAATGGTTTAAATGTAAGAAATGGAAAACAAATGTTTTGCAGGGAAGTGCATACAAGGAGCCTAGATTCAACCACTCAGCATTCAGCACCACCAGTATACTGATCACCGCCTGATCATCTGGAATCTTCTGCACCTGTTTCTTTGCTGGTTCATGCCTTAAGTTAGATGGCCTTTGTTCTGCTTGAAAGATTCATATGTAGGTCACTGTGTGGCTTAACAATTAAAAAACATTTCTCTGAACTTCCGTCCACACTACACAATAAGAGTCCTTATACACACCAAACTACACAATTAGAGTCCCTGGACAAGACTCCTAACACTACATTCACATATATCTGTGATATGCCAAAAGCAATTTTAAGTCACTTTCAATAAAAGCATCTGTAAATGCAGTAAATGAAAATTGACCAGCCAATGAGGAGGACATTTTTTTTTATTTAAGTCATATGATGGACTGTCCATGATGTTTCTCCACCTTTCGTCCTGTGAGTACTGGGACAGAAAAATAACCAACTATTCTTTTTGCCATGTTTTTCGATATGTGCTTTAGAGGGTGCTCTCATCCTGCTGGCCAGGTTCGAGGAACACGTCATCAGAGAAGTCAAACTGAGCAAAAAAAAACCAAAAATGTCACATGAAAGTCCAGAGCACACCGTACACCCCTCATCGCTGGTCTTAGTTTACGTCATGTTATAAGTGGTAAAGAGGCCTGTCCGGATTCAAAGCTGGATGTTTGTCCGTGATGACGAAATCGGGTTGAATCTGAGTGGCCTGACCCTGACATGAGGCTCTTCTGTGGACCTTTAGGGGGCGCTGGCTGTATTTCGTTCTATTGGTTTTGTTTGTTTGTTTGTTGACAACTGCACCCAAGCACTCAGATCCTTCAGCATTTATTTAAACTCAGATCTGAGGCAGAATGTTCCAGGCATGATCTCAGATTCATGTATTCTAGGAGCATCTCCTTCAGAAGAACAGAGAGAGAGAAAGAGAGAGAGAGAGAAAGAGGGGTGATGAGGAATCTGACGAGCAGAAGAAAATGACAGGAAGATGGATGAGAGAAAGGGGAGAGATGTAACGGTGCGGGCGAGAGAGAGAGAAAAATGCAATTCTGCAGGGAAGATGCAGTGAAGTGACAGAGCTGAGGTGAGGAACCCCCACCAACCTGCCATAATAAACACACAGTATTAAAACGTGTGGGGTTTATCTTTAAATCCAGTTGCTCCAAACCTGTAAAAAACATTCCAAATTAGATTTAAACCCAGTTTTAATTCTGGTTTTAGTTTTATATATTAATATCTATAATTAATTCAAATTAAAATTAAACTGATCTGATGGGACTAAAGGGTGAGATGAACCAACTAGGATTCAATTAATCTTGACTTTAGATCTGAAAGAGGATTTGTTAATCTATGTCTAACTTCAAATCTAGTTCCGCTTCACCTCAAACAGGGATTAAATTTCAGGGCCAGGGTTCAGAAACACTGCTCTTGAATAATTATTATCAGAAATGTTCCTTTTTAATTCGTTTTTTTTTAGATCCCAAGAGTTTTAGTTTTGCTTTTATTTTCTGTAGAGGCATTTTTGTTTATTTTTAGTGTCAGTTTCAGTTTCAGTTTTTAATGTTTACTCTGCAAAGCTGTGATGAAGTGAGGAATCAAACATGGACAGGGTAAAAAAAAAATACATGTGTAATACAAAATGATTTCTTTTCCAACACAAATATTACACACTGCATTAATTCTATACTGAAATTAACCTTCATTTTAATCTACTCCATATGCCAAAGGTAAGACAGTCTGACTGAGAGAATATTTTTGTACTTTTACACCAAGGTGATTCAAAGCAAAATGAAAGAAATGAGGGGGGGGTTCAAAACTTTTGCACAGTACTGTCTGTGCTGTACAGAAGTCCTACCTCCCTGGTGCTGTGGGTTTCCTCCCTTTCAGTAGGACTTGTGGTTAGAGCGCTAATAGCGCCCCCTTGTGGAGACCCTTACGCCTTTAAAGTATATAGGATTTCTCAGTTACCCAGATAACTTAAGGTTTTGTGAGCGGGATGCTAATCAGCCCTTTTCCCATTGGACAATCCTGACTTTGGGGTTATCAGTTATCAGGCTAATTGGAGAGATACTGCAGTAGTGGTTTGTGTGGTCCTCTGGTCAGTGTAAGAGCCGGCTGAGTGATAGATGTGCTGTCAGCTCCTCGTTATGATGAAACTCACAGAAACACTCAGCACTGAACTTGATCCCCCGTCGTACAGATATTATTAATATTATTGGGGTTTGGACTGTTCTCAGCACAGCAGTGACACTGACGTGATGAGTGTGTGTGTGAGAGTATATCCTGCACAGCAGTGTTGACGGGATTTTTACACACCGTGAACATGTACCGTCCACTTTATCCGAATCCCCTCGCCCATATCTCCTCCTTGATGGTGTACAAGCAGAGACTGCAGCCCTTTCTAATAAACTGGCCAGTTAGTGGAAGTACAAGGTGAATGTTTCCAACAAAGTGGCCAGTGACTGGAAACACAAGGTGGACATTTCTAATAAGGTGACCAGCGCGTGGATCAGAAGGTGGTCTTTCTAATCCAGTGAGTGGACATGATGGTGGGTGTTACTAATAAAGTTGATGAATGAATGTACGGTGTGAACTAGGCACTCGGTGTAGACATGACTATGTTAGCATTTAATAAAATGATACTTTTAAGAAAAATGTGCTGTGAGACATGTTTTTTAGTAATTTAAGCAACCAGGAGTTTCTGAGGAAAACTTTAACCATAAAAATGAATGGAAAATTGCATAAAGTAAAGAAGAGCACTTTGCTTGTAGGGCCTGTGTGTGTGTGTGTGTTTAGTCTGCAGGACGTACAGGGCACCCATCTCCCTCCAGACTCATCAGCTTAATCCCACTCTAATCAGCCACAGGCCAATTAAAACTCTCTGTAAGGTTTAAAGCCAACGCCGCCACTTATCAGCTAATAAAGCTAAAAGATTAATTGGCTATTTTTAATTTCCAAATCAGCTCCTCAGCAAACCGCACCATATTTAACTTTGAGCATCTATTTAACTCTGTAAACATGAAACACAGGCCTGCTGATGAGCGACACCAAATTAACTAATAAAACCAACTGGACTTCAAGAGCAGACTTGCATGCTTTAAAGATTAAAGAAATAGTAAAGAAAACTATTTAAGAAATATTTCAGAAGCTCAAAATCTGTGGCTAAAATGCTGGTAAGTGATGGACATGTCACCTAAAAGTTTGACAATTCGCTTCTTTGTTTATTGCTTGAATTTAAGTACTTCTAATGCACTTAACTAGGGTAAGTATAATTGTGATCAAATGAACATTAAATCATTTGCTTATTCATTCAAATAAATATTAAATCATTGATTTCTAATCATATAGACCAAATCAAATCAGTGTGAGTATATTTATATACCAGAATAAATCAGTGAAAATATATATATATATATCTCAGTGCTAGACTGGCCATTGGGCATACCAGGCATTTGCCCGGTGGGCCAATAGTAAATTTGGGCCGGTGCGGAAACCCGTCAGCAGATGGGCAGAGGGAAGGGGCATATGTATCCCCCTCAGACCTCAATCTGCCCCCGAAGCACAGATGATGTAGTGATGTATAACTCATACTCCTGTTTTAGGGTCTAAAACGTTTTATTTTGCACATCTTAAATTAAACCTGAACATGCCACTCCTGCCTCAGCCGTTTTAACGATACAGTAAAGCTCTTTAATTTTTAATCAAACTTCAGATTGAAGTCAATCACTTTACACTTAAAAGAATGTGTAAAATGTTTATTTTTCTATATACTTAATATGCCAGGATGTTGATTTCCCTCTCAATCTCCACCTTTTCCAGCAAAGAAATGTAATAAATAAATCAGCACATCACGACCATTACAAAAACCTTTATTTAGGGTCACAGGAAGAAGGCCCATTTATGATATTTACAGAATTATCTACATACCAGAATAAGTGGAATGAGCGAGTGCTTATGGACAGGAAAAACAAAACAAAAAACAAAAGTGGAAGTGGGAGAACCTGGATCTACAGACAGTGTCTGAGCACCACCTTCAACACATCACTGCAGCCGGTGAAGAACTCCGAACCCAGAACCAAGCCGGGTCTGGCGTTCCTCCCGGCCTCTTGGTTTGGAACAGTCAGTGGTGTCGGTTCCCTCGATGTTTGGACCAGCACAGAGTAAATGTTCTGTAGAAACCTTTCAGCCGGTCTGACGCCAGGGCATGTCCCGTTCTCCTGCGACAGATTTAGGACGACTCCTCGTCGATCTTCGGGGCCAGATAGTATTTGATGTGACCCATATCTGCAATCTTGTACTCCACCACTAAAAACAAGTAGAGGAACATCATGAGATCTGGTCTGAAGATCTCTAGCTTTCATTTAACATTAGAAACAACAGAATTTTTTTAGAATTTTTCCATTCAGAAACTCACGAGCGGATTCAAAATCTTTACTGTGTGTGATTAAGAGCTGTACTATATATATTATCTGTCAAAAGGTACAGTCACTGTAATAGCAGAAGGCTGCAATATGCAAATGAGCCTCTAACCAACCACTGTTTCTAACAGTGACCAATCACAACTGCAGGTGAGTTACTGGTGTTCATGTAATCCACTAAGAGTCTTATTTTAACCATTAAAGATGTTGGTCTCAGTGCATGAATGGAAAAGGCTAAACTGAGTCAGAATAAGGAGAAATATTTAAATGTGTTGGTTGCGTGACATCACAAAAACTATAATGTAAAAACAGGCTGTTTTTGTAGCTTATTACCCCTCACATGGACTATATGGATGCAGGGGAAGTAAACATAACCTTTGAAACAAACCACGCATTTTTAATTAAAGTAAAATTCCTTACCGAGAGGAATGTCTGCAGACATGCTGAGTGTGACCGTTTTGGACAGCGGTGTGGCCTTGGTGAAAAAGTTCAGGTAGTTCAGTGCAAAGATCAGCTGCACTGGTTCATTCATCTCAATTGTCACCTGGGGGAGGGGCGGGAATTAATCATTACAGATAACCTTCATTTTCACCATCACTAACACATTAACAAGGTATGTGCACAGAAAGTACTAACATCTACTACTAACTAACGACTAAAAAGTAAGGATCAACATCCTATTAAATACTTGACAACACTTATTTTTTGAGGTATCACAATGTATTTGGTCTACTTAAATTCACTAATAATCAAACACCTTTAACAAGTGAGTGGCACTAGAGCAATTAGGCACCATCTGGTGTTTAAGTCAGGCATTACACATTCAATTTTTTTTCCTATAGTTTATACTTTTGTATTGTATAAATAGACATACTTATGTCACCTTGTGCATAACGGTAAATACAGAAGTGTTCTAGTGTCTCCTGCTGGGTTTAACTGTGAAGAACTACAACGCCGACTTTAGGCAAAACTCATTAAACTTCAACAGAAACCAAGAAAAATCTTTCAATTTTTGTTTTTGACAGAAGTGTCTTACAGCCTCGTCCTCTTTGTCCACGTTGCTGGTCTGGGACAGTTTGATGTTTCCGGTTCCCAGTTCACCACTGGCAGAGAACTTCACTCCGTCCTTGGCGCAGGAAATCATGACTGCGTCACCGATCTGCGACAGGTCTCGGCAAATCCGGGCAAATTCGCCCGAGGGCATCTTCACCACGCAGCTGTACTCCTGCTCCTGAGGACACGAGGGCAGATCAGTGTAAAACTCCCCTGAACACAACAGAAAGGATGAAAAGCAGCTGTCTGTTTAGATGTGAATAAAACTTACTGGAATTCCGAGCTGCTCCACATCCAAGTCCATCAACTTCATTTCATAGTCAGACACCTTCTCCTGATCTGGGGAAAGACAGGAGAACAATGTAACCATGCTGTTTCTATTCCAGGTTGATACAAGACCCCATAAGTCCTGGGTAGTTCACTTAACTCCTCTTCTCAAAAATATTAATACTCAAAATGCAGATAAACTTACTGAGCGTCTCAAACACCAGAGCCAGTGAGTCAGCGTTGTCCTCCGCCCGTAGAGTAATAATGTCCTCATTTCCAGCACACTTCAGGATCTTTGACATACTGAAAAAACAAAATTAAAAAAACTCAGCATTAGAATGGTAGAAAATGCTGTATTTAGCACAATAGAGAACTTTACTAAACTTTACTAAATGTCCCACTTTACATTATATGTACCTTTTTAATCATAATTGTGATTTTAAAATTATTTGTACAGTTAAATATGTCAAACTAAAAATGCATTTAGCAGTCTTGGGAAGTGTAGTTTTTGGTGACAGCTTTTGGAACTGACTGGGTGAAACACCTTTCATTTAAAACTGCAAGATAAAAATACAGAGCATTTAATGACCTACTTTAGATGTGCAAAATGAAAGCAAAATATGGGTGGATTTTAATGAAAAGAATTTTTTATCCTGAGTTTATAGTGTAGATCATCTGTAGGTTAAATCAATCTGTAAGGAATACTCCAAACGTTGATATCTCGTAATGAATAAATCAAAATACAAATGTGGAGCAAGGAGTGCAGGTGAATCTCCACCCCGGGTTTATTCTCTAAGGATTTTACTTTTGTCTTTTTTACTTTTTCCAACAACAAAAGTGCTTCCACACACCTAAAACACTTTCTGCATTTACACACATCGTCGGATATTGTGAAGAGCGCTTTTAAATCCTCTAAACGCATTTAAAATATTTGCTGAATATACAAGCAGGGACAACTACAGCTTAGCCAGAGCCGGCACTTTCTTTTCCCGCCAAACCGAGCGCGCGAAAATTACGTCACGTCCCCACGTAAGACTTTTGTTTGTCATTTTCTTTGTTTTAAACTTTAATTGAAAAATTGTTAAATACTAAGTTACAAGTAATGCTAATCTTACAAAAACGTTTCGCGATTATAAATGTAAAATTCCACGTAAAATCAAAAAGGGCGCGTATAAATAAATAAATAAATAAATGGCCTGGGCATGTACCAACATGCCTGCGCGCTAAAAATTTAATAAATAACACAAGAAATTTCACAAATACCACTATCTAACGGATTAACTGTTAATAGCCAAATTATAAAACTCTTATAATAGCCTTGTTAAAACAATACTAATACAAAAGTGCGTAACAACGGGGAATTTTATATGACGGGCAGGCTTAAAATTTGTAAACAAAAATGCCGTTTATTCTTATTTCTAAAAGATTTTCTACTTATAATTACGTAGTAAAATTTGTTAAATAACAGCCTTATGTAAAGGCCCCTCAGAATGGACTGTACCAACAGGAGGACATACTTTATATGACGACTATACGGTTTATTTACCATTTTGAAGCAACAGTTGTTTATTTCGTTTATACGAGACTTTTGAGATATTTTAGTCGATTTTGACCTAATGGTGCGGAGTGCTGCTGAGTGGATCAGGTCAAAGTGGCTTCTTATTGGAACGTTCCGTTCCACCTTAAATGCTACAGCAGCTTCATTCTGGCGCCAGAATGGAACTGCTCCAGAATTTAAGGTGGAACAGAAAGTTCAAATTAGAAGCATGTATTTTAAACTATTTCACGGCATATATCATTGCATATGCACTGCAAAATGGATTATTAAACTACTTATTAAGTCGTCTAGCCGTATTAGAGGGTTCTAATGTGTATTTTAGTGCCCAAGACCCACCTGCTGAGGTTGACCCCCATGGCCAGGTTCCTGTCGCAGCGGTACGAGTCGAATCCATCACTGCGAAGTGTGAGCTGCACCAGGGACACGTGCGACGAGTCCATGCTCTGCAGGGAGATCCCAGACGAGCTCACATCCCAGCAAGCCTCTGTGATCAGGTCCTTCAGGGCTTCCAGGACCTTCTTCAGGATGGAGCCCTGCACAAGCCGCGCCTCGAACATGCTGGAGATGGAGGTTTGTGTGTTTAAACAAGGAGAGAGAAAGAAAACAAAGAAGCAACCGAGCACCAAGATCTCACAGAGCTCTCCTAAAGCGTCCTGCCGGTGTATGAGGCGCGCAAAATGTGATTTCTGCGCGCGCTTTCGGGCCACTTTTGATGTGAAAAGGACTACGCAACTTCCTCCGACTGAACTTAACTCCGCCTCGGAGACAAGTGCAGCTCAGGCGAGCGGCCGCAGGGTGTCACTGTTTCACACTAAAAATAAAAATAAATGTTAGAATTAAGATAAATATAAACCTTTATTAGTCCCAGCAGTTGGTATTATATTATATTATATTATATTATATTATATTATATTATATTATATTATATTATATTATATTATATTATATTATATGAAATATAGCTGTATATTTGTATTTTTCTACAAAATCATTGTATTCCAAATATGGAAACAAGTGCTTGTTATACCTTGCAACACCTTTTAAATCTTAACTGCAGGTAATGACTTTATTTCACACTAAGACGCATTTTCTGCAGTTTTGCACGTCTTCAAAGCTGTAAAAAAGTGATTTAAAATCGTTAACCCTAACCCTAACCCCCTCCATCTTAGAGTCTAAGATGAAAAAACTTAAAAAATTATCCACATGGTGCACTAGGCTCCAAAATATGTTTCCTGCGCGCGCTTTCCATCCTAATTTCCGCTCCGCCCCCTGGTCCGGCAGCGTGCAGTTCAGCCGCGCGGCCTCAGAGCGTCGCTGTTTCTAGATTTTTACAGCCGAACCCAGCAGAAAACACAGAGATGGGGTTAAATACACTGAAGAACAATATAATATGGTAAATAACAAGAAATGTGTTACGAGAACACAGTATACGATTACAAATCCTTAAAAATATACAGACCCTTGTAAAAGTCCTCAGCCACCCCTAATTTTTTGTATTTTGCTCTTAACCAAAAATATTTTTGTCTGCCTGTCAAACTGTCTTATCTTTGGCATATTGAATAGATTCAGTGAAAGAAATGGGAACAAATGTTTTACTGACAGGCTGCATAGTGCCTAAAGATGCCTAAAGATGCCTAGATAAAGGAGTTCTAACAACTCCGCATTCAACACCACCAGTATACTGATCACCGCCAGATTGTCTGGAAATATCTGTACCTATTTCTTCACTGGTTAAGGCCTTAAGTTACATGTGCTTTTTCCACTTGAATGATTCATACGTAGGTCACTGTGTGTCTTAACAAACAAATAAACATTCCTCTGAAACTGGTCAGGTTCAGAGACAGGACTAAAATGAGAGTTTTGTAATATAACACAGCTGAACTTTATCCTTCCCCAAACACAACACATAAACACACTACACTGTTCTGCTTTAAACAAACAACTTACACCACAGCTGCCACCGTAGACACCCATTATTTATTACATGCTGCACAGTCTCTGTCACAATGTCACAAACAGAGAGCTTAACTAAGCCTGGGCAAATAAAATGATGATAGTTATTCTTTTCTTTTAAAAAAATCAGCAATACTTGAGTATTTCCAATAACATTTTTGTGTTGTTCCACTCCTCAAACATATTTTAGCCCCAAAGGCTTTGAACATTTGCTACTTTGACAAACTAGGTGGTGTTGTACTCTGTAGATGGGGAAGGAGAAGTCTAGCCATTCACTCACAACAGCACACTCCAGAGAGACAGTTAGCAGAGTTCAAAATTATAAAAAAGTAAAAAAAAGACCATGGGTTTGAGGAAAACATCTCAAAATGATGGGAAATTGTGGGAAAAAATGTATGTTGTCTGTGGTGCTTCAGTATTTTAAAATAACATATAACCCATGGCCGGTGTTAACCTTTTTTTTTTTATCTTTAGCGTTCATAATACTCATTGGGCTGAAAATGGAAGAAAAAGCAATGCATTTTGTTGCTGTCATAAACAGGAGAAATAGAAAGAAAGAAAGAAAGAAACAAGACTAATATAAAATCTTTGATGTAAGTTAGTATGCTTTTAATTTCAAGTTAGATCATTTCCATGAAATTTTGATACACTGCACAAAAACAGTTGCTGGCATTTCTAAGTCATGTATAAAACATACATATAAGTCAGGCATGTCCAAAGTCCAATCACGGCCCGCTGTCAAATTTCATATGGCCCGCAGCTTCGGTCTTATAGTGTGTTATTTATGGCTAGCTAGCTCTGTCAGAATAAATAAATCATAAAACTTTAAAATGTAATTCTTCCTTTCAACACCTGGTGGCAGCACCATTCTACTGCTATCGGGCTCTGCATTCGGGAAATCCAGATCTCAGTATCACCTTCTCATTACTGTCAACAAGTTATCTGTTTCTTGATCAATCTGAGATCTGTTGAACGGTGAAACAGTGAAAAGCATAAAGCACACGAATGAATTTGGACTTGTGGCACTTATTTTATTAAACTCTTGAATAAGATTTGGTTATAACTATTGATGTTATGTACCTGTAGATGTGACACAAACTATTGCTTCCTGAAAGATCTTGTAAAAGACAAGGGCAAAACTCACTTGTTTTAAACTTTAATGATAACAGACCACCTTGCATTACTTATAACTCCTGTTTATGTTCATGAGGCAAAGATATTTATCAAACTCATGGAAATTTAAGGTATTCTATACAGCAATGGTATCTAATTCTCCAGATATGAAAGGCAGAATTGTGCTTTTAGAGTTGTTCATGTCTGCCCGAGTGGCTTATATTTGGTTACATTGCCATTTGAAAAATAACGGTAATTGTGACAATGAAAATTGTTTTATAACAGTGTCTTTTCACGTAACGTTTGTGGTTAAAAAAAACATCAGAAGGAACTATTGGCCCCCGGGCATCTTCAAATTTGGCCCTCTTTGCAAAATGTTTTGACACCACTACAAGTTTCGTTTCAAGAAGTATATAATTGTTGATTATTACTTTTTTTTCAATAAATGTTTACAGATACACACAAACTTTACATTTTCACCTCCAATTCTTCGAATTTAATTGAAAGTGTGTGAAAAGTTTAGGTCATATTGCTTGGCGCTATGCGGAACCACAGAGCGCTCCAGCTCCAGAGACTCTGCACCGAGCAGGAATTTCCCAGCGAATGCAACAAGCTGGAACAAGATCAAGATGAAGTAATGCTTAAGCTCTTCCACACTGAGTGAATTACAGCCACTCCAGACCCTCAGAGAACATCAATGCTGGACGAGCCGGAAAACCCCCCGAAGGTCACTTAACCTAAACAATGGCACGTCTCACTGTAGTCTCACTTAACCCTTCATTGGGAGCTTTTATCAATTCTACTCATTGAGGTTTTTTTGCTTGTTCACCACCATTCCACACTACAGTTCAAAAATCTGTTATTTTGTGTTGTGAATTTTTCTCCGGTTGTGCCGCCTGACTACAGAGCTGCAGTTTCAGAGTAGCAGTTTCAGGCCGGTGGTGATAGCGACCACCTGATGTCTCACTGATATTGTAAATGTATCTATGTTATAAAATAAAAATGTTAATGTTCTAAATCTTTCCTTGACGTGGACATGTGGTGTCCACGTCGATGCTGTGTGACTCGTCTGACTTTGACTTGTGACTCGTTCAACAATCACATTTGTTAAACAACAACATGAGTTATGGTTGCTATGGTCACAGTGCCATAGTAATGATGAATGAATAAGGGAGAAGACAAATGCTGGATAAAGATGGTTTATAAAGGAGTGTAACCAAAACAACAGCTCAGCAGGGTCGTTTGTCGCTGCTCCTTTGACGTATGTTAGGTGGTTCAGTAGTAGCATGTAAAATGTAAAGATTTGACCCCAGACCGGCCCACCAGGCTGTCCCGAGAGGAGGTGTGGGGGGTTGGGGTGGGGGGAGATGATGGGATTCCGCCCCGGCCCAAATTTACCATCGCCCGCGGTTGGGGGTGCTGACGGGATTCCGTGCCGGCCCAAAATTACCTGTCCGGTCCAAATTTACCATCGTCCGGTGTGTGTGTGTTGTGTTGACGGGATTCCGCGCCAGCCTAAAATTATGTAGCCGGCCATTACCATTGGCCCACCGGGCAAATGCCCGGTATGCCAGATGGCCAGTCCAGCACTGATCATGACCTCCACCGTCATCATATTTGCTGCTCTCGGAAACATTGGACTCCGCCCCCCAGTGGACATACTGCTTAACATTTGTACGAAAGTATGTGGACACTGTTATTATCATAAGTATTATTTTCATACATTAAGGAAGCATAAAATAGCCTTTAGCCATAATGCTACCAGCTTCTAACAGCAAGAAGCTCAGCCATTTCGGATTGCTACCATTACCTCCTTCCAAGCAGGAGAGTGGCAGTGTGTCCAAAATCGCGCACTTGCGCACTTTTAGTGCGCGAGTTTAGTGCGTAGTGCGTTCACACTGACAACTAAGCCAAAATTCAGTGCACTGAGGTAAGTGCACGATTTCGGACACACTCTGGGATTCAATCCTGGGTAACTCACCGCATTGCACAATAAGAGTCCTTGGGCAAGACTCCCAACACTACATTCAAGGCAGTAGTCCATTATCATGCACAAAGTGTCAAAGTGTGCACAATTCAGTGTCATTTAATGTGCTTTACAGGAATAGAATAAAAATATAAGTAAATTAAGAAGCATAAAAATAGTAAGGAGTAACAAATAAAAGAATAAAAGAAATAAAAGTATGATAAAATAAAAAATATAATGGCAGAAAATTGAAAGTCACTTTAGTGAGAGGAAAGTTTAGTGTAAACTGCACGCCTGGCGCTGAGCGAGGCAGGATATACTTACTTGGAATGGGACAATGAGCGAGAGCAGAGGAAATGAGTTTGGAGGACGGTGGGGGAGCTGGGTGGCTGACTGCTGTTTCTGAAAATATCCAAAGATCTAAACATCTGTATGTGTGCGCGTGTGTGTGCGCAGTGGGATTCAGAAGTTAAAAAAATCTTTATGTGTGGCCGAGAAAAGACTGGCTTTCACCTCATCGTGACTTGTATGTAAACAAGTCATACAGTCGCTGCAGTTCTGTGTCTGTAATTATTCCACATCGTCTATAATTAAACACTCCCTAACTGTTATAATCTTCCCATTACACAGCTGAGGTGAGGCGAAGCCCCACCCTCCATTCCAATGGAGGCAAGTTTCCGGCATTCCTGAATGGTTTGCTAATGATTGTTTTGTTTCTGATTAGGTTTATAGGTATTTTTTCTCAATTGTAGACATGAATTTCCTAATTGCATTTTGTTTTGTAGTGTTGGGATGTGTTATCTCTTGTGTTTTATCCAGTGTGGATTCTTATCCGACAGCTCTTTTACATTCCACCTAAAATGGTGTGCTTGTTTTTTCATTCATATTTCAGTTTTTATTAATCTGAATTGTATTTGTTTTAATGGCATGGCTGTTACATTATGGCACTAGATTTGTATCATTTGTATATTCCAATTTTGTATCAAATTGGATCAAATGGGATTTTAATTCAAATGTTCCATTCCACCGTAAATGGTTGTTAAATGCCTGTTCTACCTTAAATTACTACAGTACCTGATACATTATGATGCCTGATTATTATTATTTAATTATTTTATATTTGTATTCCGCCTCACTACCTCCAGGGTAGTGCCAGCAGCCCTGTAGGAGTTTCTAGACCTTTTGTGTGGAGTAATTTTACTTTTACTGCAATAATGAGACTTTTACTGAGAGTTTAGGCCTCATTCTGCGTCTCCATGTGTTTTGCATTACTGGATCATTTTCTTGCCGCAGTTCAGAAAGAACCAGCGGGAGAAAGTAGGACACATCTGGTTTGACTCACAGCTGTCCTGACACACTGCGTCACCCTGCAGGTCACGCGAGAACTGCAGAACATCTCCATACTGACCTTCACACACCACTCTCAGCAGAGCTTCAGCTACATGCTAACAATGCTAATATTAGCATAAAGCAGACAATGCTCCTTCCTGTCCAGATTAAAGTAAAATTTAGAATAAGACGCTTCTCTATTTCTCCTAAACAGAACTGAACTCAGTTTAACATCAGTATGACATTCTGACAATTTTCTCCCACTTCTTAAATTCAGCTTCTGAGAAAGAGTCTCCTCTCATCTCAGTCTGATCCCAATATAAGATCTTAAAATGAAATTTCTGTTCTATCACTGCTCTGATCTTTATTCGTCTCAGATAATCAGATCTTCAGATAAGCCAGAAAATCCAAAAGAAACAAACATAAAAGTAACCATAAAATGAACACAAAATTCAAGTAGGATTTAAGATCAGTTAAAATAAGCTAAACAAAAGGAAAAAAAGGTAACCTAAGAGAATACAGATGAAAGTGGATAACAAACGAGAATGCAACAGGAATACAAACTAGAGAGAAAATTCTTGAAGTAAATTTGAGATGGGCCTGCCATGCATGCCCTGGATGAGCTGGTGGTCCTAATAAAGCATCCGGTCTGTGCCATATGAAACTTTGTGGCTGTATGGTGACATATTAATGAGCAGAATTCCATTCATTTAAATGTGGCCAACAAATTAATGGAAGTGTTTAAAGTAAAAAGGGAGACATAAAAACAAAGAAAAATAATAATAATAATAAAAATCAGCACGATTCCAATAGGTTCCCTGCAGTTGCACTGCATGGACCCTAAAAAGATGAGCACAGGGCTTGGATGAGGGGATGGATAAGTGGGGAGATGTGGCCTGAGGTTTCATGTCAACTTTCACTTTGTTTGGTCACTGTATGGAGACTGAAAGTTTTGTCTCCTGAAACTGCCTTCGTTAGATTTGGGGCAAAAATGAATAGAAGTGAGTAGGGTTGGGGGTGGGAAAGGGCTGAGCAATAGGCTAGGAAAATATGAGTGCTGGTTATAAGCAACTGTGTTTGTGCTGGGGGAGTTGGCCTGAGTAATACCACAGCCTGTGCTGCTGAGCTGAATGTTTTGATATATATGTTACCTGGGAGCACTCTATTGTTTAGGTAGCATTTAATGCGACAGAAGATAATAAATATAATGTGGCCTACCATGGAATTGAACAAAAACATACCAAGAGTTTTAAACACTCAGGAATTTAAAGCAATTTAGCCACTGACTAAACAATGAGAAACACCTGGACAGGAACAAGACACAGGTGAACAGGATAAAGGGGTGGGGCTAAAGGCGGGGCTAAGACTCAGGCAACACATGGAAACACAAACACATGGCCAAAGTAAACAAAGGCACCTGAACATAAACAACAACATAGACCTGAAAAAGGAAGACAGAATATTGCAAAAAGCCAAGAAACAGAATACATTCCAATAACACACAATATGTATTAAAAAAGTGATAAAAATAAAATAACACACAATACATGTTAAAAACTGAGGAAACACACAATGAACCCTTCGAGCTATTCTCCATTATGGTCTGTAAAACAAGGACATGGCAACAGCTGACAGCCTAAAGCTAAAGCTAATGCTTTTCAGAAAATAATTATAAGACATTATTTTTTTACAGTTGATAGACTCACTCAGTCCTCTTTGCCCCTGATAACCATTTAGCATTGACAAATAAACAAACCACGGATAGCATCTTCGCAGATGGCCTTGGCTTCCGGACTGCAGCGCTGACGTCAAGGGAATGGGGGCAACACACCCAGACTTACTGTATACACACACACACACCCACACACACTTTTACATGTTTAGTCAATGCTCTTCTACAAAAAGTGTTTGAAAAACATTATTCTAACAGTATGCTATTGCTAACAAGCCTCAGTCTAAAAAACAGGACTGTAGATTATATATATAGGACTGTGCAAAGGTCTTGAGCCTCATTTCTTTATATTTTGTAGTAAAATGAGACAGGTTGGTACAGTGATTTACTGCAACATTTACAAACACGCATGTAAATACAGTATAATTACAAGGAGGGTTTGTTTAATTCTAGCCAGCTTTAAAGTCTGTATTTGTTCTGAGCTCTGTTGTGACCACCATTCACAGCCTGAACTTTCTTAGACAAGCTTTCCTGTTATTTCTTTAAGTGTCTTCAGGAATAGTTCTCCAGGCTTCTTGAATGATGTTCCAAAGCATGGCTTTTGTTCTGTTCTCTGTCCAGATCCCACACTGCTTCAGTAATGTTGAGATCTGGGCTTTGGGGAGGCTGATCCATGACTGATAGTGTTCCATCCTATTTTTTTCTATCGAGGTGCTTTGACTGTATTGACAGTGTGTTTGGGATCCTTGATGCTGAAAAATGAAGCCGTCACCAATCAGATGTTTTTTCAGATGGTACTGCAAGGGGGTCAAGACTTTTGCCAAGTACTGTATATTTGAAGTAGGGTTTATTTTTTGCTAAATGTATTGGTTAAATAATTTTTTGGTGCACAGGCGCTCATCATGCGCACACACATACACACGAGCGCACACACACACACTGGTAGTCTTGAGTTGGGCCGCCCACTCAGCTCCCCCTTTTCCTTTCCCACAGTCAACAGGAAGACTGGGCCGAGCCAAAACGGAGAGGGAGAGAGAGGGTAAAAAAGACAGAGACACAGCAAGACAGCGAGAGAGAGAAAGAGAGAGAGAGTCAGAGAGAGCGACAGAGAGAGAGAGAGAGAGAAAGAGAGAGTCAGAGAGAGAGACAGAGAGAGAGAGAGAGGTGTGACGAAAAAGAAAAACATTTCATACTCAACAGGCAGACAAGACGAGAACTCTAAAGCCAGGCTCATGAGCGTGCCGTGGTCCAGGAAAGAGCCTGAAAAACCCGACCTGATGTCCAACAACCGGCCCAAAATGGAAAAGCCTGACAAGCAGAAGAGGCCAGAGATCTCCAGCCAGGTGGCCAAAGGTCACGCGCAGCGGCTGAGCCGAGACCTGACCTGCTCCATCTGCCTGGATCTGTTCAAGCAGCCCGTGTCTCTGCCCTGTGACCACACCTTCTGTCAGGCCTGCATCACTGGGTACTGGACTGGACCACGGTCTCCAGGTCAGCCTGGGTCAGGGTCCTGCCCACAGTGCCGCAAAATCTTCCCCGGGCAGAGCTTCAGGCCCAACCGCATTGTGGCCAACATCGTGGAGAGCTACTGCCAGGGCCTGGAGGAGAGCGGTGCGGTAGTGCCCTCCCTGCCACTGGTGACCCCTGTGACCCATGTGCCCCGCTGCGCCAGACACTGCGAGGAGCTGAAGCTCTACTGCGAAGAGGACCAGGAGCTGGTGTGTCTGGTCTGCGGCATCTCGCAGGAACACCGTGCTCACACACTGGTGTGTGTGAAGGATGCACAGCAGAGATACAGGGTAAGAACTTCTGTCACAACATCTTCTCTGAACCTCAGATGATCAATAATGAGCAATAATCAGAATGAGAAAACTTTATTGATCCTTGAGGAAATTGCTTATGTTATGACTAGACAGTCACACAGAGACACAGAGACAAGAACAATATAAAATATAAAGTCTAAATAAATCCAGTAAAAATTCTGCAGAAATACTCTGAACATACTTAATACTACATACACTATGCGTAAATAAAAGGCAAAATATGTTTCGGATAAAGTGCCTAGTGCATCCATCAGTGTTTAATAACTGCAGTGTATAAAATCCTGCTGAGCACAACAGTGCTTACACACTGAGCACACCCACATACAGTAAAGTTAATGGAGCTAAAGTGGCCAGCACATGGTGGTGTTTCCAATAAAGTGGCCAGTAAGTGGAAGCAAAAGGTGGGTGTTTCTAATAAAGTAGGCACTGAGTGAAAGCACAAGGTGGGTGTTTCTAATAAAGTGGCCAGAGAGTGGAAGCACAAGGTGGGTGTTTGTAATATAGTGGGCAGAGAGTGGAAGCACAAGGTCATTTTTAATAAAATGACCAGTGAGTTGAAGGTGTTTCTAATAAAGTGGCCAGGGAGTGCATGCTTGAGAATACATGACTCCTAGCAGAGCTTGATGGTGCTAAGTCTGGGTGCTGAGAGTTTGTTCAGTCTGCTGGTTTGTTATTGCTGGTCTCCCTGTGAGGAGGAGCTTTCTAGCCTCCAGCTGCTAATCTCAGCATATCAGGGCTTTGTTCAGAGCAGCCTGAGGCCAAAACTGTGTAAAGTCTGTGAAGAGTGATAAAATATTGTTTCCCCAACTTTCCATCAATCACACAAGACATATTTGTTCTCTAAAGCCTCAAAGGCAAAGTGAAATGTATGGTCATCTCAGCTATAAACATGTTTACAGAGAGATGAGACAGCCTGGCTCCAGATTTTACAGAGTACAACAACTCAAGCAGAATAGACATGTATAAATAAACTGTACATATATATAGAGCAGTGTGTGGGGATGGTACCTTGGTTAAGGGTACCTCAGAGGTGCCACTAGCAGTCCTGGGATTCGATCCCACAATTTTCTGATCACTAACCACTAGGCCACCAGCTGCCCCATTGAGGAGTGCGCTTGCATGTTTGCATAAAACTCATTAGCCTTACACCGTAGGCTAATAGAGCTCACAGCAATAGTGGAATGTAATGGAAGGTTATAACCATTTTCCATGTTTAAGTGAGTGGTGCCTGTTCAGAAACCACATAAACAAGTGTATCATAGGTTACCAAACTCCTCCACACACTCTTTACTGCTCAGAACAGTCTTTTCTTTGCCTGATCAGAAGCAAATCATCTTCTTATTTTGAGAGTCTTAAAATCTGACATGTCGAGACTTAAATTTGATCACTGAGACAAATTTAGGATGTTGTTCAGACTGATGAGCTGAGAAACAAAGATCAGAGCGGTGAGAGAAAATAAATTTCATTTTAAGATCTTAAATTGTGATCAGGCCGAGATTAAAGGAAGGCTCCTTCTCACAAGCTGAGACAGAGAAGAGTCTCATTCTAATTTTACTTTGTTATCAGGGTTAGCCTCAAGGCTCCGTAAACTTAAAAACTTCAGGCACCAAAAGACTCTGATTATTAAATGGGGAGTGTAATATTGTGCTTTTTTTGGTCTGAACTGTCTCTGTAACCATGTCTCTCTGGGTTGTCAGAACTCCCTGAACAGCTCGGCGACGGCGTTGCAAGCAGAACTGAACACGGCGCTGCAGTGCGAGAGGGAGACAGAGGACGAGGTGAAGAAGCTGAAGGTAATGATAAGTTGGAGACATCCTCAGAATACACTTTTTACAGACCATTAACACTTTGACCCATCTGTAACCTCTGCTCCTGAACGGCTGAGCTACTACTTGGTCCCTGAAGAAGGGGCTACTGACTGCTTTTTATGTCTTTGATGTGGGTTTATGACTTTGTAAATTGTAGAAGTGACATTTCCCCAAATAATTTTCTCACTAATGACGTAAAATTTGGAGCTCCTTCACCAAACTCTGTATTTCTAACTAAGCTAAAAATTCCCTTAAATGTAAATTTTTCAGTCCTGTTTGCCTTTTGCCATTTGCCAGCTAAATAACTTGTAAAGGTTCTACTGTCTAACATCATAACTGATAATGGTTTAAAAAGCATGTAAAAATAATAATATTAACCACTATTGGGGTTTTGTAAATGGCGTCACATGTAAATTAGCATAAAGAACAAAAATGAACAAATTTCTTTTATTTTAGGTCTTAGAAACACACAGAAAAAACACAAGATCTTTGAACCTGGGTGACTTTTCATGATAGCCTCCAGCCACAAACCCATGGCGGGTGGGGGGGTCCGGAGATTGGCCAGGTGAAGAAGTAGCAAATGCCGAGCGTGTAGGAGAACAAACTCGGGTTTTTAACTATTTTACACCGTTCTTATTTGATGAAATCAGATTTTACTGATACAGTCTTGATACAAGCAAGAAAAGAAACTACTTCTGTCCTCAGGATCCCATCACTGCACTCTGATGGGATGGTAAGAGAGCTGTGTGTGTTTTCTGCTGCAGGAGCACACAGCGGACCTAAAGCAGCGCATTGAGGCCCAGTTCAGTGACCTGCACCAGTTCCTTTACCAGGAGGAGAAGCTGTTACAGGTGAAGCTGAAGACAGAGGAGCGGAGGGAGCTGATCCGGCTGGACGAGCACAAAGCACTGCTTTGTGTGGAAATATCTCGCCTCCGAAGGGCCCTCGCTGATATAGAGGACAAACTTAGAGAACAGGACCCATACACATTGCTCAGAGTGAGTCACACATACACACACCTCACTGAAAACTACAGAGAAAAGCACAGAAAACAAAGGCCATTTCATTAGAAACACCTTGTGTTTCCACTCACTAGCTGCTTTATTATAAACACCATCTTGTGCAGTAATGTGGTAGTGTGTGTGTGTATGTGTGAGATATGTCTCGTATCAGGTGTTTTTACACACGTGACACTGCTAAATTCAGAGTGACCTGCCAAACATCCAGACCCCTGCTGAAACTCTAGAGGAGCTCACACACGCACACACACCAGAGGGACTTCAGTCTCTAACTGTACACCAGCAAGGTGTCCCTGTGAGAAATGGTGGCCTGTATGTGCATGTATTTATGTTTAATATACATTTTTGAGTTGATTGTTTTATAGTCAGACTGAAGGAGCCTGTCACTGATCTGAGGTGCAGAAAAAGGGGGAAACGAGAGTGAAGAGCAGCAGAAGGATCTAATTTAGTGATGTCATCATCTGTTTTGATGGAAAGGATAAAGCTGTTAGAGGAGGTCGGCACTGTGGGGGGATTTCCAGAGAGAAAAAAATGAAAGAGAGTGAAAGAGAGAGAGACAGAGGGACTGGGCTGGGTGGAGGGGTCTGACCTCATATGGAAAACACTTTTCCCCCTCAGCTCCCCAAACCCGAGCCAAACTAATCAATGCTCTGCTTCCTGTCTCCCTGCAGAACATTAAGGGTCTCCTCCAGAGGTGAGTTTGAGCTCCTGAGAGTCGCTCAGATTTCATGTTTGATTTCCCTCTCTGGTCAAGCTCCAGTCTGAGCTTTTTTGTTGTTTTTATTATTTATTGTGTAAATCAGGCAGCCTTTGAAGTTCGAGAAGCCGGCACTAACCCCCCTGAAGCTGTGCGAGGGCCGTTTTGCTGGCCCACTGCAGTACCGGGTCTGGAAATCCCTGAAGGGAAGCATCTACCCAGGTCATTTTCTCACACTAACATCATTTACAAAATGAAACGAGGTCACTAACAACCCATTGTGCCATGCTGAAATCAGAGTTAACCCTTTACACCTCACATTTACTCTGAAGAAAATGAACGATTCATAGTAGATACTGAATAATTCACAGTTGATACTAAATAGTGACAGTAATTACTGAATAATACATAATGGAGACTATATCATTTATAGAAGATACTGAATAATTCATAGAATTACTTTCTAGTAGATACTGAATCCTTCATAGTAGATATGAGTTCACGGTAGACACTGATTAATTCACAGTAAATACAAAATAATTAATAGTAGAAACTGACTGATTCATAATAGACACTCAGCAGTTCATGGTAGACACTGACTAATTCATAGTTAATACTGAATAATTTCTAATAGATACTCAAAAATTCATGATAGATGCTGAATAACACCTTCAACTCCTCTTTCTCCACAGTGCCGTCGGCTATCACCTTTAACTCGAGCACAGCGAACCCGTGGCTGAGTTTGACCCCATCTCTGACCTGCGTCCGTTACCAGACGTTTAACAGCGCGGTGCAGGATAACCCTCAGCGCTTCAACGCCGCGCTTTCTCTGCTAGGCAGTCAGGGCTTCACCCACGGCCGCCACTACTGGGAGATCGAGGTGTACAGCAGCGCTGTGTGGACAGTAGGCGTGGCCCGAGAGTCCGTACCCAGAAAAGGAGTCATCAAAGCCATGCCGGCCAACGGCTTCTGGACCATCTCCCTGTCCTACGGCGTCCAATACATGGCCGGAACGTCGCCCCCTACTGTCCTATCCCTGGACGAGCAGCTGGATCGGATCGGGGTGTATCTGGACTACCGGAGAGGCCTGGTGTCATTTTACAATGCAGAGAGCATGACACACCTCTACACCTTCCGGGACACTTTCACCGAAACACTCTACCCCTACTTCAACCTCGGCTTCCTCGACAAAGTGCATGAGAACGAGCCTCTCAAAGTGTTTCTGCCCAAAATTTAAACCTGAGTGTGATGCCACAGCCTGTGCTGTCGTTACTGCCCAATTCAGAGATAAATAACATGCAACAGTTTCATTTCCACAGTGACAAAAAGTAACAAATTGAATTGACTTAATTAAAATGTCTTCTTTAGGACATTTGTTGCCTACTTCTCAGGATCTTGAAATCCAAAGCGAGGCTGAGGTGAGAATGATTGGGTCTGATTGGATGGATGGAGGATGGAGGTGGAGTCAGTATTAAATATTCATATTTCAGCTTAAATATGCAGAATGTGTGCGGAGACTCGAGTACTTCTCATTTTACTCATTTTAGGTAATTTAGTGCTTGAAAACTGAAATCACTGTTTGGGTATTCCTTACATCATGGGAACACACATCAACTAAAACCCAGATCTTTAACAAGAATGGTCCTGTCTGATATAAGCTCATTTGCATATCTGAAGCATCCTCTGTCATGCATATAATGCTTTTTAAATTATTTTACAAAAAAAAAATCCTGAGAATGATCTCTCCTTCACATCTGCCCACATCCCTCATATTTACAGCGTTCAACTGAAACAGTAATATTTATTTTACTGACCCTGCCTCCATCCTCCAGGCATCCAATCAGACATTCCCATCTCAGCCTTGCATTGGATTTCAAGATGGTGATCCTGTGAAATGAGTCAGCAAAATATATTACATCCTCACAGTTGCCAAAAGTGACTAAAGCACCTTGTGCTGATGTATTATTATTTTTATTCATATTTTTATATGAAATTCACCTTTGAATCAAGTGCGCTCTGAAAGGAGACGACCTCAGAACTTCAGCACATTTAGCAATTTCACTCAGAGACATTAGACAGGAAATGAGTCGCCTGTCCGAACACTTGAGCTATGATTGGACCATGCATAATTATGCCAGTTTTAGTTTTGCCTCTTTGAGTGGAAATAAATATCCTGTCCCTTAATGCCCACTTTTAAAAATTCAAATTTCAGTATAATTTAATTTCCTTGGGGGTCGACACAAAGAAAACAAACAAAAATAATTTCTGGAGTTTTACTATACATGCAGGGTGCAAAATATGGGTGTTTCTGTGGGTCCAACTTTCCTTGATTGACTTTTGAGATGCCCCGAAAGCCTGAACAGCGAAATTTAAGTTTAAAAAAAAAACTGGTTTAGGTTGTCAACTTATTTGTTCACATATGAACCCACCCCAGACAATTATTTTGATTAAGTTCGACCTTCCCCAAGTTTTTGGTTTTGTCCTTACTACTGGGCAACTTTTGACTTCTCTTTTACAGTCTGGTGCTAAACACTCCTACTTAAACTCTTTTGATCATTCAAAGGTGCTGAAAGGTTTGCGTGATGTTGAGTGACATCACAACAAGAGGAGAAAGTGAGCATGGCCTCTGGCTTTATTCCTAAAGTTGGGATTTGATCATGTTCTACTTCAGTTTTAGCAAATTGTTAAGAATTTTCCTTGTAATATGTGGAGATTTTACAAACTGATGAATGGAACAGGGTCAGGTAGCAGGGTCATAACGTTTTACCAAAATTTTTGAATGGCACTTTGCTTGATTCTCTGAGATCCAGAGCAAATGCAGGAGGTGGATCTGGAGTGTTTGTCTTCAGAAAATGGGCCAGACTTTATGGTCCTCTATTGATTATCTGAAGATGCTGATATTGATAAACTATCTGATGAAATCAGTTGATTATAAAGTGCTCAGATTAAGATTTGGGTTTAGGTCAGATTTCTGGTTTTGGTTTAATACTTTAAATCAAAAAGTGAATTTAATGGATATTTATTTGAATGCCATTTAAAGGAGAATTCCACCAATAATATCGTCATTAAGTGTTTAAAATGTGAATAGAGGGGTTCAGAGTGAGTTTGGTGGTTCTGGAGGAACTCACTTCACAATGTTGATGAAAGGAACCAGACATCTGCCTCTAAAATCTCACTTACAGAAAGTAATTCCATCAAATGGTTTTGGTTGCGCCGCCTGATGCCTGAGACGTTCTTAAAAACGTTTGTTCCTAAAACTATACCCAATCAAGCTTGAGGAATACATGCAGGGTATCACTCAGAGACACATGGAGCTTCACTGGGGGGTCAATAGTGAATCAAACGGCTGGATTTGAGTTGGAGAAATCTGGTTCCATTCACCTCCACTGTTAAGAAATCAGAGTCTGTACAAACACACCAAACACTCTCAGAATGAGTCTGTTTACATCTCAAACAAGTGGGGAATTTTGGAAAATTGTAATTCATTCTTTAAAGGTCCTTTTTTGCCATCTACAGTGGACCATAATAGTTTAATATAAATATAAAACGTTGGTGAAAAAGTTTATTATTCCCAGGCTGGTCCTGGGCCATATATACATGTGCCTTACAAAGCATCTGAGACTCACAGCGCTGACTAGTTTTCAAGGCCATAATATCTCTAAAAATGCAAGCGTATGGGCTCTGGGGTGCTTTGTGAACTCTTCAATCTTTGCAAGCTACGTTAATCATGAAGACTTTACCTATGCAGTACTTTAGGGAAGTCAAATCTCTTTATAGCATGAAAGTAAATCATATTGTACTGTTGTTTTATTTGTGCAAACGTCTTAAGCCACTCCTCATTTCTTTATATTTTGCTTCCTACCATCCAGGCTTTCTTGTATTTTTAATGTGGTGTTGAAGAACAGTTCTCCAGGCTTCTTGAAGCACTTTCAAAGTCTCTCATTTTCAGTCCAGTCCCTGTACTTGACCAGTTTCAGAGGAATTTGTTTGTTAAGACACACATTGACCTATGTTACAGCACATGTAAGGCCTGAACCAGTGAAGAAACAGATGCAGATGATTCCAGATGATCAGGCAGTGATCAGTATGGTGCTGAATGCTGAGTGGTTGGACCACCTTTATCTAGGCTCCTTTTATCTTTAGGCACTTTGCAGCCTGTCACAGTAAAACATTTGTTCTAATTTCTTTAATTTAATACACTCAATATGCCAAAGATGAGTGTGACAGGCAGAAATTAGTAGTTCCCCCCCCCAATAACGTTATTCAAAGCAAAATATAGAGAAATGAGGGGCTCAAGAATTTTACAAAGTACTGTTGTTTTTTTTTTTAGAATTTAACGTTACTCGTTTCGAGTCCACTGGTTGGTTTTAGATGGTAGACCTTAGTCATCTGTACAGCAATGTTTTTAATGATGAGTCTTAACTCTGAAGTGAAACAACTGTCTGAATTTTAAAAGAACAGCTTTGCCAAAATAATCTGATTTAGGTTCCCCTCAGTGGAATTCTGCCACGTTTTTGTTGGCTAACTGTTAGCTATTAGCCTCATAGTTCCAAATCCAAAGGAACATCCGACAGACACAAAAATGCAGCTGTGTTTAGCTATACTAATGTACTTAAATCCAAGTTTGTAGGTAACAGTGAGTCGTACAAGGTCAGAAATCTCATGTTCCAGTACATCAAGTGATGTTCTAGCAATAATAACAACTACTAGCCAATATTAGCAATAGTAGTTCTAGCCAGGTTAGTTATTTTTTAATAATACCACCGCTAGCCAGGTTAACTATTGTTAGCAATACCTGTTCTAGCAAGGTTAGCCATTGTTAGCCATCCAAGTTAAAAAATGTTCCAGTTAAAATGTGGAAATCCCAACTTTCCTGTTTAAACATAATGCAGCGTTGCGATGCTGAGATCCCTGGTCTGGAGGCCTATGAGGAAACGTAGCTCCAGCAGTTCGAAATCACAGTGTGGAATCATGTATTACCTTTAACCTTATCAATAAAATCAATGAACAAATAAACCTGGAGTTAATTATAATTATTCTGATCTTCGGATCGACACACGGGGAGAGGATCATGTGTGTTAACAAAATGACAGCTTTGTTTATATTAATATTAATGTGTACTTATTAATATTACTTTATGTTTAACACACACACAGTCTGAGCATTCCTGTCCAAGCAATATATTTTCCTAAGTTGAAAAAGTACATCCAGTAGATGGCCGTGTCTCCTCTCACTGAGAAGGTTCTGAATGATGGGTCAAGGTTCTGTGCGTGAGATGGATCTGTCATCTGTCCAGGATGTTTCTCACCTTTCACCCTGAGAGTTCACCCTGTGACCCCAGCAGCAAGACACATCAGACCAGTTCTGTCTTAAAACATCTTTATTAGTCCTCTAAAATCACTGCTGCTCCTTTTTCTTCCACTCGAGGCGAACAGGGCTGATTAAACCGATCAGAGTGTGTGTGTGTGTGTGTGAGAGAAATGGTCTCGTTTCATTCGAGCAATCACTGTTTGAAGAGCTCTCAGAGCATTAGAATCAAGCTAATCTACCCTCTCCAGGCTAACAAATGTGGTCCTCCATAACTACTATTGCAAGGTGGATTTTTACAGCAAAAACCCAATTCAGCCTAAAAAGAAACTGCAGCACCTCAGTCTGCACAACACACACACACACACTATGTATTACTCACTCACAATCACTGTGTGAGTGTTTCTGTATGTACCTCAAGCTTGACTCTGATCAACACACCACACTCTATTTTGTTTTAAACAGAACAACTGGAACAGGACAGCGCCCCCCAGTGGCCTCAGGGGCCACAAGTGGTCGGGTAAGTAAAAGCCGTTCTGTGTGAATGTGGGCCTGCGGAATTGCAGTGTAATAAATTGTCCATCCACACTCACCTAACAACAGGTAAAGCAATTAATTACTTAATGAAAAAAAAATTAATTAAATGGATACTGAGTTATTCCATCAGTTACAACTCTAAGGCATAAGATACGCTCTGGGTCAATAATAGGTCCAATAAATGTGGAAACACAACTGGCTTTGTTTTAGTAGTCAAATGTAAAAATATTTAATCATAAATATTTAATGTTAATATCTAAATTAAAATCTAAAATTAAATAAGGCGGACCACTTGCAGTACCCTCACAAACTCATCAGGGGGCTGTTGCCACAGTTTGGGGTTAGGCACACACACACTCACACTCGCACAGAATAAACGTGTGTGTAAGTGAGTAACACACTGTAAGAGTGTGTGTTGGTGTGATTGCATTAAGGAGCTCATTAGGCTGAATGAGAATGGAAAGAACCTAGCAACAGTAGCCATGAAGTTGTATTAGAGGGTGGAGCCTGGAGAGGAAAATTCATCCCCACCATGACACACTACTCTCACACACACACACCAACTCAGTGCCCTTCTGTTTTCTGAATGTATGAACTCTCTAGGTGGTGCTGGGAAGTCACATTTCACCCATAGGGCTCTTCTCTCCCTCCCTTCGGAGCTGAAAGGGTTAATAAACTTTAGATCAGTGTCCGGCCACGGTCTGTCCTGCCTGGAAGGGAGCTGGTGGGCGGGGTTTGGAGAAGAACCCCAGGTCTTGTTCGGAGCCCTCTGGTGCCCTGGAGACAAGCTCACTTGCTGGTGTGAAGTGTGTCCTGGAACTTGGTGCTGGTGAAGCGAACATGGAAGCCCTTCTTACTGATCGTATCGTCTGAGTGGAACCGAATGACGATGGCATCGCCGGCGGAGTAGATCTCCTCCGAGGGCTGAAAGACAGAACAAGATGTGTGTGTATATATAATATACATACATACACTGAGCTCTCCTCATGTCTTTATATTTTGCTTTGAATCACCTTGTTGGTGCCGAAATACAAATGTATGCCTGTCATACTGCCTTACCTTTGGTATATTTAGTAGATTAAATTAAATAAATATTTTACTGCGACAGGCTGCAATGTACCTAAAGATACAAGGTGCCTAGATAAAGGTGTTCCACCACCAGTGTACTGATCAATGACCTGGGGGCAGGTTGAGTGTGAGAGGGCAGATTGGGGGTGTGATGCTGGGCTGGAGAACCTCAACCAATTGGAATGAGCCGTTGTAGCTGCCTGTAATGTAATGAGGCGTAATGATGATGATGATGATCAAGTCTTACCCCGGAGCCGCAGTAGCGTCCGAGTCGTGGTGCTTTGGTATCTGCTCCGTCGAACAGCTCCACGTAATCATATCCACAGTCAGCCTCTTCCTCCAGCTCGAAGGTCTGGAAGATGAGCTCCACACCGTAGCCCTTCTCCGCCGAGACCACCCACTCACAGTCGGAAGCTCCGGGGTAGTTGTTGTCGCTGAACTGAGCGTGGGAGTAAAAGTCTTTGGTCTTCACCTCGGCCTTTAGAGCTCCTCCACACTCTGGAGAAAACAGCAACAACATTTAAAGAACATATAGGTACCCTTGAGCAAGGTACCGTCCCCACACTGCTTCCTGGGCGCCTCATTGGCGGCAGCCCATTGCTTCACCTGGTGAATGGGTTAATGCAGAGAAACAATTCCCTCTGGGATCAATACAGTTAATAAAAAATAAATGAATAAATAAATAAAAAATAAAGTGTCAGTACAGTAAAAAATCACCCCAGCACCTAGAATGGCTTTTTGGGAAAATGAAGTTTATATATTGTTTTAAAATAAAGAAAAAAAGTTTGTGTTCAGAGACGAACTCAACCTCTGGATTTACAAAGTGTAGATTCAAACAGGTGCCTCTTCTGACTCTTCATGCAGTACCGCATTTTATCACTGAACCACCGTTAACTTACGGTTGCAATTACATTAACTATGGCATTAATTTATGTAAAACTGGCCTCCAGCCCCAGAGGAAAAATACTGTTAAGTTTACAGACTTTACTCTGGAGAAGAAGAAGCAGAAAGATCTGGAACCTGTGCTGTGAGAAGCCTGGAAGCCCCTCTTCTGCACCGAGCTATCCGAGAAGAAGCGCAGGAACATCTTGTTCCCACTGGAGACGACAGGAGGCGGTTTTTTACTCCCACAGAACCGTCCCAGACTGGGAGCCTGGCTGTCAGGACCATCAAAAATCACCAAGTGATCATAGGAACATTCCAGATGGCTCTCCATGTCTATTTCATTAAAGGCCTGAGAGAGAGCGAGAGAGATGATTAGAAAGAGACAGAGAGAGGAAAGAGAGAGAGAGAGAGAGAGACAGAGAGAGACAGAAAGAGGAAAGAGAAAGAGAGAGAGAAAGAGAGAGAGAGAGAGAGAGAAAGAGAGAGAGAGAGAGAGAGAG
>JBBPCY010000035.1:474776-498705 GCA_037974405.1 Brachyalestes nurse | reverse complement strand
CACGATCGATAGACTCCCCATAGTCAGTTAGATGCCAGCCCGGTAGATCCGCTCTGACGCCGGCCCTGCGCCGCACGATAAAGTTTCTTCTTCTGTTTTAGCCTATGAGCTAAGCTATGAGCTAAGTAGGCCTAGTCTACCGTGCCTGTAGGGAGGTTGACTGTTCAGGCGACACCTTCAGGCTGAATTAATGCATTACATAAAATATTAGTTAGGAAACATCTTCATTTCTGTTCCGTATTTAAGTAAGATATGGCTAAAATGGTATTCGAAATAACTATTTGATATTCGAATGTGTATCGAATATCCGACTATTCGAAAATCATTTCTCATCCCTAGTATATATTATGCATATATACAGTAAACCCCCGTGGTTTTTATCATGGGGGGTTACGTTTCCAAGAGAAATAAGTAGCGTTCTCGGATTGGCTACTTTCAAACCTCTGAGTACAGCAGACTGTGACGTCCGGGCCTCGTTGAGCAGCTGAGGCTCATTTCGTTTAGGTCCCTTGCTAACCGCCACGCCCAAACACAAACAACCAGCACAAGGTCGAGAAGGCGTGCCAGACGAGGCCTGACGTCACAAAAGAAAAAAAATGAAATACGGTGGATATCTGCGTAGGTGCAGGGGTTTCCGCGAACAATTATTAGTTCGGTTCTCAGAAAAAGTCAGTGAGAGATTGAAGTTGGAACTGCTGAACTGCGATTAAGCGGGGGGTTTACTGTATATATACATACATTTATATGTATGGATGTATGTATGTGTGAATGTGTGTGTGTGTGTGTATACCTGGCTGGTTCCTGAGCTGTTGCTGGGACTGGATGTTTCTCCCTGAGAGGCGGAGACAGACAGCGCAGAGACAGACTGCTGGGAGGCAGAGCGTGCTGCAAGAGGTGGGGTTAGGGCTATGGGCGGAGCTGGATGCAGGCTGTCCGACTCCACCTCCTCCTCTTCTTCCTCCTCCTCTTCTTCGTCCTCCTGGTCCTCCGGCGGCTGTAGCTCTGCCCCCAGATGTCTGAGCACCAGCTCCACCAGGTCCTCCTTCTCCCTGCAGGTGTCTGTGCTGATGTTGCGCAGACGCAGGTACTGCCGCAGGTCTTTCACTCGGAGCCGCATCAGGCGCCGCCGCTGGAACGCAGTCCCCCACAGGAGATGACAGGTGACACACCTGCGAAGGTTCTCTTGCAGCACCGAGCACAGTGAGCAGAAACTCTTCTTACAGTCCGAACACACATGCTGTAGAGACAGAGACAAACACAGAGATCAGAATCACACACGTGACATTTCCCTCTCAAAACTCCCACAAACAGTTTAAAGGAGCTCTTTCTAATGAAGTGGCCAGTGACTGGAAGAACAAGGTGGTTGTTTCTAATAAAGTCTCCTTTAAAGACTGATTATCTTTAATACACCCTCCACCTCAGTCCTACCTTACGCCTGAAGACAGAGAAGGCGAGTCCGCAGGCTTTACACACCAGGCCGGCGGTGGTGGTGGGGGTCGGGGTGGGGGGGTAGGTGGAGTATCCAGCACTCGGTGCAAAACGGAAGGGGCCGGCAGCCCCACCAAACCCGGGCTGCTGCCCTCGAACCGACCCCGTCCCAATCACCTCATTCAGCAGCCCACAGCAGGACGCCCACATAGAGGACGCCCCAGCCTGAGAGAGAGGGAGAGAGAGGGAGGGGAGAGAGAGAGAGATTAAAGCTGGACAGGCTGCAGCATTGAATTCAGATACCAGCGTTCTCACTCTCATTAAGCCCTGGCAGAACATCACCCTTGTACTTCTCCACTGTGCCTACAAACCCCTCCATGCCCACGATGCCCGATACTTCCTGGACCTGCGTCTCCACTACATATTTCACATCCTGAATTATTTAGCATCAGCAATTACACTACTGTTCTTCTTAAGTTTTCTCTTTGTTATCATTCTTTTTATATCTGAAAAGGGCGCTGCTTTTCATTCTAGCCAGTATTGAATTTGTTAAATTCCAACACTACATGGTCATTTATATTTATATATATATATATATATATATATAGTGCACATGTATTCAGATTTTTGATCAGTTCACATTGCTCCTTTAAACATTCTATTTTTGCCTCCTGTTTTCAGCTGTCCTTAACCATAAATGGTAAATGGCCGCATTTTCTTTCTGAAATGTAATATAGTCATTATCAGTTTGGCCCAAAAACTGAACCTAATACACCTGTGAAGCATATCAGCTTTAACAATAACTGATATCTTACTACTACTACTACTAATGACAACAAAAATAATGTATCTCCACAAGAAAATATGAAGTGTGCTTGTTATAGTAACTGTGTTTTTTGTGGTTTGGCTGGTTGCCATGGTAATTGTAGTGGCTGCTATGGTGTCGTTAGGTGGTTGCCATGGTGTCCTAGGAGGTTGCTAGGGTTTTGCTAGGTAGTAATAGGGCGAAAGGTGGAGAGACACCCTGGACAGGTCACCAGTCCTTCACAGGACACACAGTGGAGTATCAATTCTGACATTTAAGCATTTGAGTTAAGAGTGGATGCTGAAATACACACAACTTTAACAAAACACACACTCCGCACTCAAACACTCATTAGGGCACAGAGCCTTACTGAAGCCCCTCAGGTTCCTGTGGTGATGAACACAGAGAGCAGCTTACACTGATGTTTAATATCTGAAGTGCGCTGATGCCTCAGCCAGCAGATAGAGCTCTGAAACACACCTGTAGGTGGAGTCAGGGGTTCAGACGAGGGGAGAACACAGAATTAATTACTGCATTTCAAATCAGCCTTAAATATTAATATCACCTGATGAACGAGGTCATACATCACCAAATATGACTTTAATCTACATCATCTTCCACTTTCACTCTAAAATTGGGGCAGCCTTATGATCTCACCATCAGACAGATTTACTGCACTAGTGCGTGTGTGTGTGTGTGTTACAGTAGAGCTGACTGACACTGCTGAAGAGAGAAACTTCTTAGATTATAGGAGAATAAAGGAACATAGCCATCATTATTACCCCCCATCTTCATCACCAGTATTTAAAAAATTATCATCAGCATCACAGTCACCACCATCATTATCAAGTGAGAGAGATGTATGTTGACTAGGGCTGTAACGATATACGATACAAAACCGAAATCACGATACTCAGGTCCACGAACCCGTGTCGCGGTGCGAGACGGCAGGATCGCGACACACCCCTTCCAACTCCCAGAGTAATCCTTCCCGTTCAGATCCAATGCTACCACATCTTTCCTGTTCCCCCTCCGCTAGGGAGTTGGACCCGTATCCCAGAAACATAAGTTTTTCGCCGTAATAGGAGGATTTTCACGTCAGTTTATTTCTTTAACCACACCACTGGAAATCCGCTCCAGGTTTGCTCACCGCATGCAAGAGGAGTGAATCGTCAGTGCATAGACAGACTGCTCGGATTTCCAGTGGTGTGAGTATTCTTCTATCGAGTGGATTCTTTCGAGAAAGAGTAAAGAATCAGCAATGCTGGGTGAACTAATTATTTATGTTAAATGTGGGGGTGTCCAAACGAATATTTATGAAATGTGGGGGGGACACGTCCCCCTCAGAGTGAATGGTGGTGACGCCCATGATAATGACACTGGGCTTAAAAGTGTCTATAAGCTGGCTGGGTTGTGATAAAACTACTTTGGAGTTTCTGTGTAATTGTTTTATTGTTTTGAGTAAGTTCTGTGGGCTCTAGGCAGGTGGGCGGAGCATTTTTTTTTTTGTTTGAACAGCAGTGAACCGAGAGAGCTCGACTCCTCAGTGCGGTTCACTGAAGCCTTTTCTGCACTATAAATTGAAAGGAAGCAGTATTTAAGCATTTATTGATTTATACTTTTGTGGTAAAGATAAGGTGTCTCCAAACAAAATGGCGTCCAAACAAAATCCCCCCTCACCCAAAAGAATCGTGATACGAACCGAATTGTGGGTCAAAAATCGTGATACGAACCAAATCGCAGGTTTGGTGCCCTAATATTGACAGTGAAAGCTGTTCCCCTCATCTTTGAGAGCCTGTATTGATTGTGTGTGTATGTGTAGGGTGCATTAATATAACTGCTGCACTGAGTGTTTACTCTCCGACCGCAGTGAAACTTGACCCCGGTCGTGTAAAACTCAGAGCTCAGAGATGATCTAGAGCTCCAGGACATCAGAACCACATCCGCAGCAGACAGAGGCTCAGATCTGATAGGCATGTGTGTATACGTGTGTGTATGTTCTGTGGTTTATTTCCCGCTGGCCCACTGATACAGTCAGTCTGTCTCTGTCTGATTATTAAATTATTTTCTCTTTATTCCTCACACAGACTGTTACTAGTACTGTATCCTTCATGTAAATAAGCTGTGCTCTGATTGTCTGCCCTACATTGTATTTAGTCCAAAAGCAGTACAGACTAAAACACTCTTTATAACATCAGCATGAACAGGGCGAAGCCACACATACACACACATTTTACTTGCTGATGAGAGAGAGAAAGAGAGAGCATAGAGAGGAGAGAGACAGACAGAAATAGAGAGTGAGAGAGAGATAAAGAGAGACAGAAAGAGAGGGAGGGGGAGAGAGCGCATAGAGAGAGGAGAGAAACAGACAGAAATAGAGAGAGAGAGAGAGAGAGAGAGAGAGAGAGAGAGAGAGAGAGAGAGAGACTGTTGTGCTGGGAATCACTGAGTGCGCATCTCTCCTCTGGGACAGAAAAAAGTGGGAGGAGGGAAGACAGAAAAGCAGAGAAAAGTAAAGGAGACAGACAGACAAAAACAGAGAAAGAATGAAAGAGAGACAGACAATCAGGGTCATCTGTCAGAAGACCTTACAGATTCAGCAGTGTGTGTGTGTGTATGAAACAGAAGACACTGCTCTTAGTCACAGTGGCGTGTGTGGGTCTGAATGCTGAGTGTCTGAGGCCATCAGAGCTGCACCGTGTGTGTGTGTGTGTGTGTGTGTGTGTGTATGCATGTTCTTCTGGCACTGTTGCTCTCTGACAGCCTGAGGGGTTAAAGGTCAGAGCTAAGGAGCAGGTCTGTCAGAGAACTCACTCACCTTCACACACACACGCAACACAAAAAGATTCTTTTTGGGATCTTCTGCTCCTGTTTAAATGGTCATAGACTCCAGACTGGAGCAGTTGCAGCTTTTAGGTGGAACAGAAAGTTCAGGGAAGGCGTCCACTAATGCACACTGAAACAGATTCACCTGAAATGTGTACTAAACTGAAGTCGCTTTTCTTGCTGCGGTCGTCTCGTCTGTTTCGGTATCTGGTTCTTCAGCATCACTGTTTTTAGCTGGTTATATTAAATGCTCTATTATAGACTCAGGCCTCGCTAAACCTGCATTGACTCTCACATACTGATGTAAAACCAAACAAAATACATCAGAAAACCAGTACAAACACCACATTGCTATAAACCACCCAATTGAGTGAATTTACACCTCTGTGGGGGTGTAAAGTTTATATCAGCTCTCAGTTCCACCTTAGTCTCATTGGCAGTGTTATTAAAGTAGCGCTGCATCTGGAACACTGAAAGAAAAAACTACAACACAGAACTGATACACATCAGAGAATGGAAGGGAAAAAAACATGAGCACGATAGAGCATGATGTTAAATACACACTGAGATTTAAGATCAGCACATATTTAAGGCCTTAAATTTACATTTTTTAATTTTTTATGACCCTGGTTGGAATCAAAATGTGATGTGAAAACACTGCAGACTCCTGGTGGGTCAGAGACACAGTATATTCCACACTTGCTAAAGTGTGATGTCATGATCATGCTGAAATGTGCTGCTGAATGCTGAGTACTTAGGCTCTTTGAATCTTTAGGCACTTTGTAGCCTGTCACAGTAAAACATTTGTTTCCATTTCTTTTATTTAACTTAATACTTAATATGCCAAAGATAAGACAAAGATAAAACAGTATTTTTGCACCAACAAGGAGATTCAAAAGAAAATATAAAGAAATGACTTTTGCACAGTGGTGTACAGTATATATATATAAAAAATAAAGCAGTAAATAATGGGCTTCTGTGAAAAACTGATCTAATGACAAGAAACCTGATCTGTTGATCGTTAATACTAACAATCCTCAGAATTATAGTCAGAGCTGCTCCTCAGAGTGGCGGCTGCGGGGAGACGGAGTTTAATAAAAGCGATCGGGATCAGCAGGAAAGTGGAGCTACTGCAAAATGACTGACAGCTCCAATAACGAGTTTAACACGAACAGACGGAGCCGTCATCACTCTGAACTCCTCAGACACATAACGTTAATATCACGAAATATCACAAAACACACAGCACTAAACTTTTCAGAGGGGTTTAAAACTAACGTCTCCACTGAAGCCTCAAAAACAAAAACAAAACCAAAACAAAAAAAAAAAAAAAAAACCACCCTTTCGAAGTCTGGAAACTTCCAGAAAAAAAAGACAATGCTAAAACGTACACTAAAAACAGAGCACACTGCTAGCCATTATTAAAAGCTAATGTTAAAGCTATTAGCCGCTAGCCATTGCTTAACCCTTCAGCGAGGTCTATTAATTTTTTGCTCGTTCCACAATAAAGTTCAACAATCTGTTACTTTGTGTTGGAAACTTTGATGCTGTGAATGTGTCTATTATTTAAAATATATGTTAGTGTTTTAAATATCGTTTTAAATAATGTTCACCTCAATGCTGGAGTAACTCCTTTGACTTCGATTGACAGAACGATCACATTTGTTGTACAAGAGCACAAGCTGTGACTGCTATAGTTACAGTGCCATAGCAGTGATGAAAATAAGTGAGAAGATAAACATTGGCCAAAGATGGTTTATAAAGGCATGTAACCCAAACAACGGCTCTGCAGGGACACTGGTTTCGTTACGACGTGTCAGGTGGTTCAATAGTTGTGTAAAATGTAAAGATTTGTTCCAGATTTGCCCCCGTTATTCCCAGCAGGAGGAGGGCAGGGGGAGTGTGTCCCTCGAGCGCAGTGTTTTTGTGTGTCAGTGTGTGTGTGTGTGTGTAAAAGAGAGAAAGGAGAGAGAGATCTGATGAGCTGAACATGAGATCAATACTGATACCTACAGATTATTTTACTATTTTTGGAGAAATAAGGATCTAAACTGTATCCTCTATATATAATAAGGGAGGAGCATTGCTACAAATGTTTTGATCAACAAATGTGTGTTTGTGATCCAATCCAGCATCAACTGTTTGAAAACACAGTTGAAAGTTTGTTCAAATTTGTCTGATATTTAAATGAGTTCTGATTGGCCGAACCAAAACTAGAAAGTTTTACACTCCTTACAACTTCCGCACTACTGGGCAGGCCTAAATGGCTGTAGGCAGAATGGAGCTATTACAATTAGGTGGTTTTCATGACATCAAATTTGAATCAGGCTGTTTGTGCGGGTTTGAGAGGACAAACTGAAGAGGGGGTTCTGAAATTGTTTACATTAAAACAATCAGTTTAAACAGCAAATTAAATCAGGCGTTTTCTCATATGAGCCCTTTAATTACAGGTACCACCTGATTTATTAATTCTGAGTCAGTTTCCTAAATATTAATCAGCACACAGACACTGCTGTCCTAGCATCGTTACATCACAGTTAACAATCATCATTCAGATCCCGCCCCTTCACACACACACACACACTGTCCATTCATACAAACCCAGTCTTAGACCAGACTCTGATCTCATTAGAGAAGATCAGTGTGCTCTGATCACCACACACACACACACTACTCTATTTCGGTATCTGTAATCTCACTGCTCTGGAAGCTCCTGCTGTTCAGAGACTCCAGCACCAAAACTAGCATCTGCAGCAACCAGTCACAACACATAACAACACACCACCCCTACAACACAGAACACCATACAACACAACCTCACACAACACAACCCAAACCCACACACATCACCACACAATACAACCCAACCCCACACATCATAACCTAACCCTGTACACCAAATACAACGCAACCCAACCCCATACATAACCAACAAACCCAGCCCAACCCTGTACCATCAATCACAACCCCAGCCCATTCATCACAACCCCACCCAACACCATAATCACCCACCACAACCCAAACCTACACCATCCTACACATATTATTCAACCCCACACATTACAACCTATACCAACCCCACATCATAACCCATCCCAACACCACACATCACAGTCCAACCCAACCCAATCTCACATCACCACCCCACACTTCACAAACCAACCCCATCCATCACAACCCAACCCATCCTAGCCCAACCCAGTACAACCCAACACAGCCCAACCTAACCCAATCCAACTCTACATATTACAACCCCTCCCCATACAACACAACCCCCACACATCACAACCCAATCAAACACATCACAAACCATTCCAACCCCACACATCACAAACCAACCCAGCCCTGTACAACTCAATCCAACCCATCACAACCTAACCCTAAACAATCCAACCAATCACAACCCCACACATCACAAACCATTACAACCCCCGTGAAACAGAACACTACACAAACCAACCCCACAGAACCCAACCCAACCAAATCCTGTATAAACACAACCCATCCCAACCCAATCCCACACATCACATCCCAACCCTGTACAACACAACCCCATATATCACAATCCAACCCCATACATCTCAACCCATACCAACCTGGTGGCCTAGTGGGTAGGATACTTGCCTCTGGACTAGGGGTGGGCGATATACCGGTAGACACAATTAACCGGTAGAAATTTGTCAACCGATAGAGATTTTGGTCTATTGTCTTAATCGCAATTGAGATCACGAGACGTTGCACGTTAGGTACTGTAATTTCTGGACTATAAGGCGCCCCACAGACGCTTCAAATGGCAGCAGATAGGAGAAAGAAGTAATCAGAATCAGAAAACTTTATTGATCCAGAAAGAAAAAGCTTAAAAAACGTTAGCATTAGCAGCGCGCGTTAGCATTAACAGCGTGCGGCAGCCAAAATAAAGGCTCAAACACAAAATAACTCTCTCTACCTACATGTTTACACAGGGCACAGCTTACTAATACTAAATAAACATAGAAAATTGGGGAACAAATGACATGTAGCATCCTCTCCCTCTCTCCTTCTCTGTGTCTGTCTCTGCGCCGTGTCTCAGAGAGAGAGAGAGAGAGAGAGAAAAGGTGCCTGCACGTGTGTGTAACCTCCCACCTCCCGAGGTATTTCACCATTTGAAGATGCACTTTCTACATTTTTAGATATATTTTATATGGAAATGTAGCTGAATTTAAGTTCATATTTCTTACAAAAGAAATATGGGATTACTGTATAATATAATGTAATTATATATAATATGGGATTACTGTATAAGGGTTCCTGCAACCACGGAGGCGTGAGCTGCTGTTTTTAGCTTTTACAGAGCTGGTATACTGTCAGGCACTATGTTAGTACCTGTTCTGAGAAAAAAAACATTAAACTTACAGACATTGCAGTAAACAGTATGGTTGTGTTTTAATTAAAGTAATGCCGCAATTCACAGTTTAAATAAAATTACATTATATAAAACAGTTTCTTTGTGTTTGAATTTTTATTTATGCGTTTCCAGATACAAACTGCTATATTGTGATATATATCGTTATCGAGGTAGAAGATTGCTTCTACCGTGATAGAAGATTTCGGTTATATTGCCCACCCCTAGAGACAGGTAAAGGATAGAACGAGTGCTAGCTGTTAGCAGTATTAACAACAACTTCATCTCATCATGTCCTATTCTTTACCTATCCTTTATCGTCTTTAACCCAATTAGCGATTTTTGGTAGACTCTAACTAACCACTCCTTTGACATGAAGCCATGTGTGCGCTAACATGGGCTGAGACAAGGAGAAACTAGCAGAGACTGTCGTTTTGTTTAGAAAAATCAAAAAAAGAGGAAAAAAAAACAAGAATTGCTACATTATTTTCAACCTAAATCTTCACTAACATCAGGCCAATAATTGGAACCAAAGACAGGCGCTAGCTCTGCAGTGATTCCCTCTTTGACGGATAGCACACTTTTAGGGCAAGGGCTAATAGCTTTTACACCCCGCACACTGTCTGACAGAAAGGAAGGCATTTTGGATTCATCAAGGCCCTGTTGAGTGCTTCCATTACTGAAACTATTGTTATGGGGGGATTTCTGGATGGTTAAAGCTAAAACGTCTGTGAGTCTGAGACTTGGCTAATGGTTGAGCATTTCACATTGTTCACTTCAACTTTAATCATCAAGGTCTGTCTGTAAGTCTGGGCCTCTTTAGGGATTAAGATACAAGAATGAGAGTCTGCTTCTTTCTTTCTGACCAAGAGTCAGAGGGGCAGCTGGAGGCCTAGTGGTTGGGGAGTTGCCCCTGCGATCAGAAGGTTGTGGGTTCAAATCCCTGTACTGCTAGTGACACCACTGAGGTTCCCTTGAGTAAAGCACTGTTCCCACACACTGCTCCCTGGGCGCTGTGTTCCTGGCTGCCTGCTGCTTCACTTGGATGAATGGGTTAAATACAGAGAATAATTTCGTGCTGTGACAAATTGATACTTCACAAACGACAAAAGTCCGTAAGCTGTGGTCAAATTTTATGCCCAAGAAGGTTGTTATAGCGCTTTTGAAGGATTCGTTCATTCCGTTGTCACATTCATTTATTATATGTAAAGAATATGATGTAATGTGGCCAGAAATGAGTAGAACTTTTATTCCGTGCAATCGAGCAAATGAGTAGGATTGTAACTCACGGTTTCTTTTTACTGTTGAGCAAGTTTCACAGCATCCCAACAATTGTGTGTTTCTCACTCCTCCTTTCTTATTTTACCCAATGTTTCAAATGAGTTCAAATGTATTGAGCTTTGACCTGTACTTCGCTTGCTTTTGGCTTCCTGATGCTTTGAAACATCTACATTTTTTATGTGTATATTTCAGGTCTTCTAGAATAGTTAGTGTGAAATGTGAGTGTTTGAGGTACTTGAATCTCCATGACAATTTCTTTGCTGCCTTGGATATTGGAGTAGCTCATTTTTTCTGCTGAACACAAATGTGCAATCGCTTCAGTAGTGTAAATACCACTTTAGTCTGATGAAACAAATCAACAATAAGCCCATAATAGCCTTAATTCAGTTCTGAAAATGTGTTCTAATTGTCACAGTTCATCCGACAATAAAGGCAGCATGGAGCCACTTTCAAACAGTGATAGAAAACATAAGTATCACTCAAAAATGTCCTCTTCCACCTCCTGATCGATTTCACCAAAATGGCCATGCGCACATTGCAAGTACTGTGGGGGCAAATTATAATAATCCTGTTCTCCTGTCTGTTTTAAGGTACCGGGACGTTTGGTCGGGTTTTCCTGGTGAAAGACAAGAAGACGAGGGGCTTCTTCGCCCTGAAAGCCATGAAGATTCCAGACGTGATCCGATTAAAGCAAGAGCAGCACGTTCATAATGAGAAGGAGGTTCTGACGGAGGTGAACCACCCCTTTCTCATCACACTGTGAGTGGGCTTCTTCCTGAACTGCCACCCATCTACTATTTTCTAGGCGCAGAGACAAAACTGCAGGAAATATCTCACGCCAGATATCATATTTGTGGGTCTGCAGGGTTTTGCCTGTAATCTAAACTATATTAAAGCATTTTATGAGCTTCCACACCGACTGCCCACAGGTAATGACCATCTGTTATGTTTGAGTTATGGATCTACTCCGTGTACCATCATTAAGTAAATTGGCCAGTCCTTGCAGAAAGGGAGTGAGAAAGGACGGCTGCTGGCCAAACTGCTTTGATTCAGTGTTAGTAATTGCTTGAGATTCCGTTGACACATTAATAACTTAAGCTTCCAGCCACTTCAACCAGATCAACTAATCCATCCTATCACTTTAATAATTATGTTCGTAAACCTTTTACAAAGAGCAATTGCTGATTAAACTCAAAGAAAGCTGTAAATCCGGCGAACAAAGACGTTTTTAGGTCATTTTTGTTGATTTTTTTTAGGTCATTTTTGTTGAGTTCGGTTAAGAGAGACTTCAAGATCATGTAAATATACAGAATAGGAATACACAAAATAAGCAGTTCATGACAAGTGAGTAAAACTAAAAGAGGTCTAAAAATGGAAGGAAAAGCTGACTACACATGGTTGACTAAGGAGTTGCGGGGATTACGATTCACAAAACCTCTAAAGAACAACAAATGATCCTTTAATACAGTGTAGCTCATAACATTTTTCATTAATGCATACAAAAGCTAATTCTATGGTAAAATTATTTTTAGATACCATTCTGCTGGAAAAATAACCTTGAGGTTCCTGTATAACAAGTTGAAAGAATGTACCTATATACATATAGGCACACTTTACAGTTACAGACTGTCTAGATAAACACACTGCTTTTTGGTACTGTTGTGCCAGGCTTTTTTTTGGCATTTGACATTTAAAGAAAGACGTTGTCTGCAGGTTTTGGACTCACCATGACGAGCGTTTCCTGTACATGCTGATGGACTATGTGCCGGGCGGTGAGCTGTTCAGCTACCTGCGCAGCCGTGGGCGCTTCAGTAACAGCACGGGCCTCTTCTACTCTGCAGAGATAGTGTGCGCAATCGAGTACCTGCACTCCAAAGAGATTGTCTACAGGGACCTGAAACCCGAGAACATTTTGCTGGACGGTGAAGGACACATCCGCCTGACAGACTTCGGCTTCGCCAAGAAACTCTCAGATCGGTAAGGCACCTTAAACACACTCAAGTTATTGTTCTTTTGAAAGTGGTGCTTGAAAGTCTGCGAATTTTGGGTAAACATTGGGACTTAGCCCAGATGCAGCAAAATGCGCTCAAATCATGACACTACCACCACCATGTTTCACAGAAGGTTCTTATGCTGGAATATGGTGTTTTGTTTTCTCATTTCTCATTTGTTTTTCTCATCTGTCCTTCTCCCTGCCATAAAGCATTGTTGTTCTGATGGTGGAATCATAAATATTAACATTGTGAGAGAGGATTTTAGTTGCTTAGAAGACAGAGCAGAGAGTGATCTTTTGACCGTTCTTCTGGAGGGTAACAGTGGTCTTGAATTTCCTCCATTTGTACACAATCTGTGTATTAGTGTATTGTGTACTGTGTATTGTACTGTGTATTGGTCCTCTTGTTGTTGTTTTCCCACCTGATCAGCGTAAGACTATTTGTTTTCTGAGGCCTTCAGAAATCTCATTTGTTCGTACCATGCTGGACGTCCACAAACATGTGTTGTGAAGATCAGACTTGGAAAATCCCAGTTCAATAAATAAATCAGAGTGCCCCCTCGCACCCGATTTTCATCCTATTAACTAAAAACACCTGACCCTAATTTCACCTTCAAATGAACTGCTAATCCTAGAGGTTCACACACTTTGGCCACTCACGGATAAGTAATATTTGATCATTTTCCTCAAACATTAAGTGACCAAGTGTAATTTCTTTTCATCTCATTTGTTAAATTGGGTTCTCTTTTTCTACTTGTATGAGCCAGCAATGATACATATACCTCTTAATCTCATTTTGTTGAAGGTTGAAACTGACAGATTGATTAGCATCTTGTGAATCAGATCAGGTCGTGTAAATAAAAGTTCTTATTGTTATAATGAATATTATGAAAATGTCTTATAAATGAACTTCTGTCTTATGGAAAATGGATACATTTCTTTGTGCTGTAGAGTCGATGTCTTCTGAGTGCGTTCCCAGTACATTCACCTTACAAAGTAGATTTCAGAAAGCTGTAGAAAGCATCCTGTCAGCAGTGTATAATTATTTTATGCTTGGGACGAGAAGTAGTAAAAACGCCAAATCAGATTGCAAAATCTGTAGCATCAGTATTTTAAAGCGCTACACGACCAACAAGGATTTTAATTCAGCAAAATGAATGAAGCTTTTAGGTAGGAGTGTATGCCAAAGAGCACAGTGACTTTCAGTAGATAGATCTGTATCCATTTAAATATGAAGTTATTCAACCAGAAAATTCACTCAAGCTCAGTATGTTATAAAGGTATCCAACCAGTAAATGATATAAAGTTACCCAACCATTTATTTAAGCTGAGCATGTTTTATTGACCAAAATGATATATTTAAAGGACGAATGGTATAAATATCAGGATTCACAGACACAGATGTAGGTTAGATACAGTCAGGATCAGTGTTGATACTCTCTATCAGCAGATACAGCAGATTCAGGATCAAGTCTCTGGCCCTAAAGATGCTTAAGACCTTTATTGAAAGTGAATTTTGGCATATTTGATCTTTTCCTGGCATCAAAAGAAATGGAAAAAAAACAAAGTGTGGATTCAGACTCTATGTAAGTCTTACATTTACATTGTGTTATTTAACCGTCAGCCATTAATGTAATTAGTCCCGTAACTTCATGATTACATTTAAACAATTCAGCAAGATGACAATATTCACTTTTTTCAGACTTCTCTATGGTTTCAAACACATATTTTCTCACTTGTTTCTCTAAGAGATTGACTTACTGCTCTTTTTCATGTACAAATAAGAACATTACAGTGTTTTGTGTGTATCTGTCAATCATGTCCTTGAAGTTGACTGATACTGTAGATGCAAATAGTCTTGTGTCATTTTTGTTTCTCCTTTACAAAACCACAAACGTGCCACATTCTCGCAAGGAGGAATTTCAATCTGGACACCACGATGAATTAAGAAAGGGGAAAAAGTCTGAGATACCTCGGGGGCCAAACAGTCACCATCTCGTATTCATAGGTGTCTTTATTAGCGGAAGATGAATACCTCTCCCTGCTATCTGCATATAGAACCAATAATAAAGTTTGCATTTCCTGCTGGCAACTGGGCGGTGCATGTTATGAGGCTTTCTGAGCAAATCATCGCTTTGCCTACGGTACATCAGCCAGCGCTGCATTATTTATTTCCGATGAGCGACGCTCGGGCCAATTTTTTGGAGCAGCCTTGGCGAAAATGAAACCTTCACCAGTGGCAGGGCCCCTTTAGTATCACTTAAGTGGAAAAAAATAAAGAACTAAGGAGAAATGTATGTGCGTGTGTGTTATCTGCAGTGCGGATAGTACTGTACCGCAGTGATACGGAGCTCTCTCCTGAGCAGACCGAGCACAACCTGACCCCTGTGACATGTAAACATAATGAGCTGCGATTACATTTCTCCCCCTCTCTCACTCGGGCAGGGCAGAGAAATAGATTTGGAGTGGGAAGCTCTCTGATGTGCAACTGACCCACTTATATAAATGGAAAGCAATAAAACAAGGGGGAAAAATGCCTCCAAATGCAATGGAGGAAGACAACTGCCCCTGGCGATGCCCCCTGCAGTTCTAGCATGTTTACTAGATAGAGGGGGAGAGTGCGTGTAAACGCCATGTGTCCACACTGCCACCCATTGGCCAACTCATGTCATTGCATGTGTCTGACTAAAACCATTGTGGGGTCAGGTTTGCTTGGTCTTCTCTGAAAGGCTTCGGAGAAGCCTTAAGTTCGTGTTACGCATGAGGAGTCTACATAAGAAGAGTTTCCCTAAATACAAATGGAGTATCAATGAATTAATAAGCCAAATTATTTGATTCAAGTAAAGTGGGACCTCATAGTCATGTGGAGAACACACCACAGCACAGCACACAGTGTGATCAATGTGAAATGTAACCCATTCATCAAGTGAAGCAGTGGGCCTGGGGAGCAGTGGGTGGGGACAGTAGCTTGCTCAAAGGGTACCCCTGTGGTGCCACTGGCAATCCTGGGATTCAAACCCATGATCTTCCAATCACAGGGGCAACTCCCTAACCACCAGGCCACAGCTGTTCTCTTACTACCTTTTTACAATTTTTGTTAATAGCATTTAGCTTTTAGAAGTCTAGATATTACAGTTAATTCCATTAGTGGTCTTTGGGCTTTGAAAATTTGCAGTTGGACTTTTTCACAGAACTGTTCTTTGTCTTAACGAGGTACAAAAATAATTAAAGGGACATCTAAGTCAAAATGAAGAACTGAATCGCTATTCCTATAGTACATGCTACTTACATGGAATAGAAAAGTTTCTTCCTCAAACTGTGTCCACAAAGTTGGAAGCATGGTGTTGTCCAGAATGTCTTGGTCCGCTGAAGTAATAAGATTCTCCTTCTCTGGAAGTAAGGGGTCTAGCCCAAACCCTGAAAAACAGGTGTGTCCCAATACTTTTATCCATTTAGTGTATATTGGACTACGCCTAAACTTTTCACTCCCTCTCACTCTCTCCACTTTAACCTCAATTCAGAGCGACACCTCAGTTCTAACTACAGACTTACCAATGCTACGTTTTAATGGCTAGTAAGTTGATGATCTGAACATCTTGGTTTGATTTATAATGAACAATCCAAGTAGAGTAGGATTAAAATAAGCAAAACATAAGAAGATTTATTTGAAGGCTCGCACGGCGTGGCGCACTTGGATTTAAGAGGGTTAAAAAGCAGTATCCCCCACACCTGTCCGATCTGAAGGGGTTGTTATTTTTCAAGTGCATCCATACCTGCCTGGTTTGTGAAGATGAGGGCTTATTAGTGTGAGGCGGCAGGTGATGGATTGCAGGTTTCCTGTTATCTTTCAAGCTTTGCCGGTGGAAGCGACGGTTGCGTGTCAGCCAGGCCGATTCTAAGCACTCTGCTGATGACGGGGTTCATAAATAAGTGTTTCCTTCACCTTCGTCATCACCTTCATCCTGGAGAAAGGTGATCTGAACCGGTCGCTGCTGACAGCAGCCTGTAATTGTTGATCGTTTGCAGCTGAGATTTGGATTCCGAAAAAAGTATTGTTTTTGTGTTGAGGGGGGAAGCAGGGATGGAAGCAATAAAGCCTGTCAGATTAGAAGTTCAGGGAGGTTATTTCACAAAGCAGGTTCTCTCGTTCACCTGGATAGCACAAAGGACCATTGGAAACACGCATTTCCTTGTTTTTCGAGATAACAGTTTGATGTAATATCAAGATTTGTGAGCGGCAAGCTTCAAAGCATGTCATTAAAGCTTAAAGAGCTCAGATTGTAGAGAGCTGGTTTGTGACATCACAGCAATGAATTGTATTTACATTTAGTAGCTGTTCATCCTTGGCATGGATGATGTGTATTAAATGATTAAATATTGTGATCCCCTCAACTATAGGGAAAGTGCAGCCTTCCAAAGACTCCACTTATTTCAAGTGAATCTTTTTTGAGATCTTCATGACAATTGTAGTCTCAAAGGTACATTTCAACCTAGACTGCATTTTAAAGAAGCCAGAGAAGAGATTTACATATCCTTTCAAGATCTATAACACTATAAATAGTGTACGAACTAGACTCTGTGTCAGATCTGGAGAAGCACTTTTACTTCTCCAGGGAAAAAGTGCGAGAAACCGGTGCGATTGAAGAGCTACTTACATGCGTGTATGTGTATGCATTTGAATGTGGACCATGCACAGCTCTTCTGTGTCCTGTGGCCAGAAACTGACCCCTGCCAAAGGACCCCCGCGCTCCAACTCAGATACTTCAAACTCCACAGTTCGATTGCTCTCCAGGAGACCTTTCCAATGAGCCCTCTGAGTTTAAAGTGTTATGTTTGGGGACATATTTAGGGTTTACACTATAAAAAAGGCATTTTTAAGGTGTGGTTTTTTTTTTGGTTTTTTTTCCACTATACGCGGGTGCTCTTGGAACGTAACCCCCTGCGAAAAGTGGGGGGGTTACTGTATAAAGGACACAAAGTACACGTGTATACGTAAACTAAAAATACACACTTTAAACTAGTAGTAACAATGTGCAATTTGGTATAAGGTCATTTTTTAACATCCAAAAATGACGGCTTAAGCGGCGTAACCTTTCTGTACCGTTACACCCCTAATAGATACTAATAGTTGATGGCATTGATCCAACATTAACAGAAAATACAGGACTGGATATCAGAGGGGAACATGAATGTACGTGTCCTCTATAGATCATTTAGGTTTAGTCATGTTATCTGTCTGTTTCTGTGGAGTCGTAATGTGATGGAGTAGTTTGAGCCTGATTGAATACCTCCATACGTCCGTCTTATGTGATGCACATCCATTCAAAATGCGTTATTTTAACAGTAGATATCAAAGAAAAATATGATATCAGTACTGAGGATCAGTGAGTGATACTCAGTGTTTTAATATTAGTATCAGTATCCAGAATACAAAATGGTTTTGTGGGGTCTCTGTTTCTTTCTTTTTTTTTATTTATTTTTACTCAGTTTACTCTTTATTAGCTCGCAGGCTTTGACAGTGTTTTCCTTTTGTCTGAGCGCGGCGTCCTGTATTTGGATTATAATCATAATAATAGAATGCAGGCTGAAGAAAAATAAACATTGTTGTGCACGGGTGATGCAATTACAGTTCATTGGAAAAGCACTAAAGCGATTAGTCTGGTGTCTTCACCACAACACGATCGGAACCGAAGGTAGCAGATTACTCCAAAAAAAAAGTGTGTGTGTGTGTGTGTGTGTGTGTGTGTGTGAGAGAATAGGGCACATCTTTCCCAGCAGACTACCCCTCTGCATGCCAAATTACTATCACCACGGCAACTACGTGAACACTCCTGTTAGAGATGCCCGGCGTCTCCGGTGTGTCTGGACGTTCCCACAGCTCAGAGAACAAAACACAGCAAGAAACAAAACTAGACGGCTACTGCAAGCTCAGCCTTGCACCACTGACCACTATTTAAAGAGTGTGTTGTGAAGGAAACATCTCCACATTGTTCCCCCTGGCTGCAGTCTGTTTGTACTACTATTTTAAGCATTGGAAGTTTATACACCAACAGTTAGGACTGCTGGCTCATATCATCACACATATTAAAGTCTTATCCAGCTGCTTTAAAGCAGTCTAGGGAATTATTACTGAGGCCTTTATTAATGTGATTGTATCATCAAACACACGGCAGTTCTATTGTTGTTATTCTTTTTATAGCTGGAATGTGGTACCTCTTCTCTTCCTACAGTTTTTGGAATGTTGGCATGGTTCCAACATCAAAACGTTGGTTAATATCTGGTGCAGTGCATGTATATTCAGATTTTTGATCGGTTGACGAGGGGCCGAGTACTGAACGTTTAAAAAAAATAGATTTTTGTGGTCGTCAGCTCTGTAATGTATGGGGAGAGAGAGCAGAGAGCCTTCAGAATACCTCTAGAGTCTGTGATGTCATGGCGAAGGTGGCAAGAAAGGGACAAAACGTGGAGAAACACAAATGTGTACCGCTGTGGTTGAGCGGTACAGCCACAGAATGAAGAGAATCAGAAGCTCGGTGGTTCGAATCCACACTGTGGAGTTCATTTATTTCTTTTTTCGACAAACTTATTTTTGTTTATTTGGGTCTCCAAACACTGCTTTTATAGCAATCACACTTTGCATTTCTTCACAGAAAGTCTAGTTGTCTTTAAAATAGTGAAAGGTAAGAAAACTAAGACAAAATGACTTATTTATCCATTTCTTATCGACACAAACCAGTGAATATATTGTGCTGTGATGCTAATCTAATTGATGATGATGTCCCATGAAAAATCAATAGGCTGAAAATCTGTCCTCAGTAACAATAAATCAGGAGCACAGCATGTATAGTTAGAGCTGTAAACATGTAGGACCTTGCCTGTTTAGTGGAACTGTGGAATCGTGATAGCCTGATTGTGTTTCCCAGCACCTTAAGCCTCGTCATGCAACTGCGCACAAACAACGCGCCCCAGTAAGTTGGGATATACTATAAGGCCAGTCATCTGATCTTTCCACAGGTCCCCAGACATGCTGATCGATCTGCCTCCTCAAGATAGCGGAGCGCTATCGCTTTACCTAACCGTGTTCCACGGGCCCCTCGTGTAACCAGAGACACCTGACTTTGTCTCTTAAGCTGGCCATGTACTAGGTGTAACATAAGGGGACTGAAGCCAGATCAGTAAAATTAGAGAAATGTTGCTAAGAATAAATGACTTTGAAAATCCACCAGTTAGCAACATGCAAATGGAGTCGTGCTAATTGGTGACTGTCATGGTTTTAACGGGTCTTAAGTCCACTATGCTTCATTTAAAGCAGAGGTCCTCAACCACCGGGCTGGTCTGTGAGTCGTTTGGTACCAGGCCGCACAGGACAGAATAAAAAAATATTTTATCGATTATCAGTCTGAAAGATCTTTTATTTTGAAAAAAAAAGCCCTTTGACTTCCAGGAAAATGAAATCTGCATTTAATAGACAATATCGGGATTCCTACTTAAAATACAGACAGGGCTCCCGCTAATTCAGCAGAACGGTGAATTGTATTTTTACACACTTTGTTTTTAGTTGTATCTATCTCTGTGAAAATATTGGTTTACCTGAGACTGGTTCATGGCGCAAAAAAGGTTGGGGACCACTGATTTAGAGAATATTATTTAGAGAATATATATACTGAGAAATTCCACATCAGGGCATCCCAAATGCACCTAAAAGAACTTTAAATATGAACAAAAATGTAGATGACACTAAATTAAAATAAAAGTTTTCTCAGGACCAGGAAGAAAATACAAGCAAAACCGTGTAGTTAGAACAAGGGGCTTCACAAAAGAATGGGTGAAACCAGGCCTGCTTATGCTGCTGGCAAGTTGTTTTTCTCATCTTCCTATTTTGGAGGTTGCGGGTACAACAAAAGCAGCAAGAAGAACATCCTGGGAATCAAGCTTTGGACACTTCTGGTTGGTTATTTTTGGTTGGTGGACTGTTCTCTGCCCAGCAGTGATCGCGCTGTTCACTTAAGCCATCAATTCCGGCCTGCAGTGCTCATGTATGGCTGCTGAGTAACTATAATACACCCAGTTGACAGTAGAGTTTTCCACTAGTAATTAGTAACATTATGATGACATTCATGTGTGTTCACCATAAAATACAATATTTTCAGCACACTGTGAAATACACAGTACACTGCAGACTGGTGAAACTCAGGTGGACTTACTGTACGTGATGAATTAGGGGATGGCCATCATGAATGTCAATATTATTGTGCAATTTCTTATTAGGTTTAAGTCACGATCATTATTTCTAATAATTATGGCCATTATTATCTTACTATTATGAGCAGGAGCCTACTGTGTCTAATATCATGCCGTTTTCTTATTCGGGTGCTAATACATTATCATTATGTGCCATATCACATGTACAATAAGTCTTAACATACAATATTATATGCAAGTTTCAAAACATCTAATTATTACCAATAGCTTACCCTGTGAATATCACTACTTATGTCAATATTACTGATTTACTACTCATCTGTATCACATGCAATAATATACCTTTATCCACAAATTGTGTTATTAGTAATTCACTTAACTGCAAGTTACTTATAGTATTTGTGTATATAGCATAGTGTATTTTCATATTTCTTTTCTTCCTGCATTCTTGTTATTGGACTTATTTTGACTTTATATTTTATATTCTTCCCGTCTCTGTGTCTCTGTGCAGTCATAACATAAGCAGTTTCCTCCAGGATCAATAAAGACTCTGATGCTGATGATGGTGTTGAAGCAAGGCCGGTGTAAGGTGCTGACGTGTTACCAGACTCATTTGTGCCTTATTCAAGCATTTTTTTTATGCTTCTATTTTGGTTTCGGTTGTGTTTTATGCTGTACACGTCATACGAAATCGCACTGTGGTGTTTACATGTCCACTTGAAGGAGCTGGTAACTGCCCAAGGCCGATAATGATCGAGTTAATAGTGTAGCTAATACTCCGAACGCTGATTGACTAGTTCTGGAAAGTCGCTTAAGATTTTGTAAACTTGTCAGAAAGAGCAAATTTGTATTTGTTAGCAGAGCTCAGGTGCTGTCACCTTGTTTTTGTGCTTTAGTGGAATTGCAGTCTCCTCCACTGTCACTCACACTGACAGGATGGTGTGACGGTGCTTTGTGAGAGCGCTTGTGTGGATGTAAACAGTAATTAAGCTGTTCAGGCTAAGTCTAAGTACTGTGGCAAATGAGCAGCTGGTAAGATATCTGCAGACTTTAGCTCAGCTGAACTGTGGACTTAATAAGAGTGCGCGGGTGCGATTGAGTGTGTGTTCAAGCTGAATTTGAGATGCTTGCAGCGTTTATGGAGCTACATAAAATGCATACTGTAATAGAAGAATGCGTGCACCACCAAATGTCTATGATTTTTATCCTGGGATTGTCCCAGTGTATGATAGGCCTCTCTCTTCTGCCCTCAGGCAGCAATTGCATTAGAAAAAAAAAAAAGAAAGAAAAACAAGCTTAAGGAAATGGTACAGCATTTTCAATTTGTCACATTTGTATTGAACCACTGATTATAATTTAAACACTTTCAATGCTTCCTTGTGTCCATGGTGATCATGAACCCATGGACCCATGGAGGTACAGTAAATGGACAAAAGTATTGGGACACACCTATTTTTCCAGGTTTGCATCAGAATGAATGGGCACAAATTCTGACAAAAACTCCAAAATCTTGTGGAAATCCTTCCAAGAAGAGTGGAAGCTGTTATAGCTGTAAAGGGGTACCAACTCCAGATTAAAGTCTATGTGTTTGAATGCAGTGTCATTAAAGTCCCTGCTGGTGTAATGGTCAGGTGTCCCAATACTTTTGTCCATGTAGTGTACATAGACCCATTAAAACTCCTCCCAGGCCACTACACTCATAATAAATAACCACAAATTTCTTCCCAACTTCTGAAAGAACCAGGTCTACAGATGTTCAGCTAGTTCGGCTTCTTAAGCCGTGAGGCTAGAAATGCGTCATATCGTGTCCCAAACCTCAGTGATGAATCTGCTGAACTTAATGAAAAGATTGATGTAGTTTAAACAGGTTTTGAGGTGTTTTCAGGATCTATTTCTGAGCACGCTTTGGGTGGCTATTGACTTTTATTGACGTTTGCTGGCGGCTCCACTTCTAAACTAAAGAAGTGATTTGTTTTTGATGCATTTTATTCGTTTGGATTCCAAACATGTGGTAAGTTGAAAATTGTGTAAATTAAATTTTGGCTGAGTCATTCCTTATTATGTAAACAGCTCTGACTGAAGAATTCAGAAACTGCATGAAAATATATATTTTACATAGACGTTTGCTCCCAAATGGCTTTTATTAAAGGTGTGTTTTGAGTCAGTGGGTTCTCTCTCTCTCCCCCTCCAGGACATGGACGCTATGTGGCACACCGGAGTACCTGGCTCCAGAGGTGATCCAGAGTAAAGGGCATGGCCGGGCGGTGGACTGGTGGGCTCTAGGGGTCCTCATCTTCGAGATGCTTGCTGGGTAGGACATTAAATGTTGTGTTTTCGCACCAAAAACGGAACTGACTTGCATTGTCCTTTGGTATTCTCCTCTGCAAATAGCTGTTTAGCCCCGGGTTAAAGTCACACCATAGAAGTGAAAGCAGCCCTGAAACAGTGTGGCATGTAGAAGGAATATGCTACAGTGTTTTTTGGCCGTTTGCCATTAGCTAAATTCATGTAACTGTTCACATCCACAGTAGCTTTCCAAACAGGTAAACACAGAAAGGGGATGAGCTAGCAGTGTTTCAGCACTAGAGGGCAGCACTCAGCTGGAACTGGTCAGACTGGAAATGAGTTCAGATTGAAATATGGCCCAATCAGATTGAAAACTGCCCAATTTATTGTTTTTCTTAATGGTTAACAGAATGTTTTTAAAAGGAACAGAAAAGTGTCGTTCTTTGTGTATGTTTTAATGCTTCCAGGGCTGTTTTGGTAAAACAATGACATTCCATCTACACTCAGTGAAAATTGTTTATAGTATTAGTAATATACACATGAGCCTTTTAAAATTGACACTTTTTTGTTGTGTTGGTAAAACAACAACAATATCCCACCAAGAGTGAATATGCAGGTTAATGTTTTGAGACACACACACACACACACACACACACACACACACACACACACATATATATATATATATATATATATATATATAAGCGAGATAGCAAAATGTTTTACA